>APFE031006009.1:40282-61859 GCA_000404065.3 Pinus taeda | reverse complement strand
CAAAGTCACTACAGGACCAATGCAAAAATCAAACCCTAAGGCTAGAACTTCTATGAATTTCACTAAAACTCTTGACGCGAACGAAACAAGTTCAGGTGAAGATCTCTGACAGATAACCAGTGGATCTGGGCAGTAAAAGCTAATTAAAGACAAAATCTAAGAGGAAAAATGGAAAAAATGGAAATTTTCTCAATTTTTGACAGGGTACGCAGGCAGCCTGTTTGCACAGGTGCGTGCACGATCTGTGTACAAAGCTGCAGTGCGTACAGGTACGCACTGTGCTTAACTCAGAGGGTGCGTACTACTGAAAAATCAAGAAAAGATAAAATCTAACTTAACTAAGCTAGCCCACCCAAATACACAGTCAAACAGCCAAAAACCAAAAAAGAAATGACTCTTTTCAGATCAAAGTGTCACACAAAGGAAAAATCAATCACATTAATGGAGTCCCCAGTGGAGTCGCCAATTTGTCATGCAGAAAGAGTTAATCTTGCGGACAAAACCAACCTCCCTAGAATCCTAAGACTTTCTAGTGACAAACAAGACAATTAAGAGCAATCCTTCTCTAAATATGCATTTACCATACAAGAAATCCAGTGTTTAGATCCTACCTGTAGTCCAACGCTGTTGTAGTAGTCCAGCCTCGTCGATCCGGATGAGCTCCTCCTTCACTTCGAAACCTGCATTAACTAACAATCAAACGATTAAATAGCACCTGAATATCTCATAAAATAAAACATATTCAACATACAGACCAAGGAGTATATGAAACAACTCATTAAAGAAATTGTTGAGAAGAATGGACTTATTTGTATTAATAGGAAACAAAAGAAACCATTATAACCTGAGCCTTGGTGTTGTGCAAGTTCCTCCCAGGGTCCAGCAAGATTTTTCCTTTACTTTGATAAGCTCACCCACTTCCAAATGAGACAAGAAAGGATGGGAATCTCTCCTCACAAGCTTCAACAAGGAAGTCCTAATTTCAATAGCATCTACCCTTAGGAATGTTCAGCTTTCAACCTCCCCTCCTTTGGCCCAATGCCTGTATTTATAATTCTCTGGAGGAAGTTAATCAGGTCCACCATCAATGGGATAAGCCCCTCTTTTGGATGGGGTAGCTCCTCTCTTGATGGGATAAGTTCCTCTTTCATAGGGGTACATGAACCATCTGGAAGCGCTCAATACACGTCAAACAAGCTTCTAGAATGCTCTAGATTTGACCACAAGTAACTTTTTTAAGATGAAACTCGCGCCTTTTGACCTTTATAGGAGTACGCACCCATCCTTTGACATACAGAGCATACAAGTACGCAGGTATTGTGAACTTGGGATGCGTACACGCAGGCAAGGTAGAGAGAAACTGCGTACCCAGAGATAAACATGTTTTTTGATGACTTTCTCTCTTTCTTGAAGTTTGACATGGAGAGCAGAGGTATAAGGCTTGCCAAGGAGGATAGTATGACTGCTGATGGAGCCATACTAACTGCAAATAGTCATGGTGACAAATTTTAGTGTAACAATACCAAATACGCTACAGCCTCAGATGTAGTTCTGTAGAGTTGATGGGTTCAGTTCCTACCGATCGCAAAATTCATAAAATGCACACCTCCTCCAGATGATCCATTTAGTTTTGCAGAGCCCTTCCTTGTTCAGTAGGTCTTCTCTAGTTGTTCTACCCTCCCTCCCACCCATTTTTTTTAGGGAAGGAGCTTTGTATCTCATGTACTCAGATATTATTGTATTCAATCATGGCTCATGTTTTTACCAGGTGCATTATGTATATGGGACGCATTGTATTATTTTCTGGCTCTGTTATGCTAGCATGCCATGTACCATTTAGCATGTACTTCATTGCTCAATTTTATATTTATGGGCGAACCATTATTTTTTTACTAAGTTATCTCGGCGGGTATGGGTATGCCTCCCCCACCTCAGTGAGGTCTAGTACCACAACATTAAAGGATACTTTCATTAGTCTCGCCCCTTGTATCCCTATCCTCTTTCAAATTCAGCTTCAATGTTTTGTCTCTCTCCCCTTGACTCCCCTATGTTGTCTAAGGGATTGTGTCTTTACAATGTACTTTGGTCATACGTTTTTCTCCTAACACTCATACGTTGGAGGTCAATTTTTTATCACCAAAAAATTGATCATCTAGCCTAATTTACTAGATGGATCGAAGTACAACATGTAAAGCCAATTTTACCATAGTAAAATTGATTTCTCTGTGAGAAATTACCTGATAAACCACCTTTGTTAAGTAATTTCTAGTTAAACCCATGAAGAATAATTAAATAAATCGCTATTTATTTGATTTTCTTCTAGGAATAATTAATTAAACCATTGTTTTATTACTATTCTTTGTTAAATTTGACTAAATCCCTTAGGAATAATTAAATAAATCCTTATTTGTTTATTATTCCTTAACTAATTCCTTGAGATAATAAATAAATGATTTATTTATTTATTATTTCTAAATAAAAGTTTAAATACTTTTTCCCTCCTAAACAAATATAATAAAATATTCCAAGTGGTTATTCCAAGAATGGGATCAATAATAATTTAGTATTTCTCATTATTCGAGGATAACTCAATATTTTGTTATAAATAGAATGGTTTTCCATTCATTATTCACTTTTGATTATTTTCATTGTTGCACTCATTGTTGTAACTCTGATTATTTTCATTGTGGCACACCATATTTTTTTCTGAATTTTCACATTATAGAGGAGAGGGACTCTACACAAGTTGACGAAATTTGCAAATAGCCAAGAACCCATCCCGTAGAGGGGGACTGGTTACATTTATCTATTCTCTTCATAGGTGTTATTATAAAATTACTCTTTACATATCTAGTTTACATTGGATGATTGGAGTTATTACTCTTTCTTTTGTTATTTAACTATGATTGTAGCATAGATACAAATTTTGGTAGGTTTTGTTTCTATCAATTGTTGCATATCTACAATGTTTAGCAGCCATTTATATTGTTGAGATTTTTTTTCATCCACAATCTTAAGTGGGTTCTTTTCGTACATCGTTGAGAGTAAAACACTACAACACCTTGTTTCATTTTTTAACGAGCTTGACACAAGACAAGGAACTATTCTCCAATCCCTTGTTTCATATTTTAAGGAGCTTGACACAAGACAAGGAACTCTGCTCCAACCACTTGATCATAGACCGAAAGAGGCCATGGCTTCCAAGAGGTTCTCATCAAATGGGAGAACAACACTCTGGAAGGGATACATGTCCAGGGATCCAAATGAAAATTCGAGCTCCAATACCCCCAGTACATGGTGTACTACATCATCCACTAGATCATCAATAGATGTGTGCATGGAACAGGTGGCCATGTAATTAACCTGTGGCAAGGGTGATATCACTTGCACATAAGAACCATTTAACGATGATGGTTGATTGGGATTTTATTCAGGACCAATGAATGTATGTTGGTCAATGATCACAATGCTTCCTTCATGCGAGAAGCACATCACTCGAAAGAGGGAGGAAACAAGAGCTCCCATGATTAAAATAGTCACGGCCAAGGAGTAGATTAAAATATAAAAGGCCTTGGACAACCATCACATCTAAATAGACTATCTTTCCTCCCAAAATAATAGGTAACTTAAGAAGGATCCCTAACGGTTGACTAGTTCCTTTGTTAAAAGCTAACAGATTCTGGGTGACGGGGAAAAGCTGAGGAGAACTGAAATCTTGCCAAGTAGTTGAGGTTAAAATGATAACATATGCGCCCTTGTCTATGACTACGCTAGGTACAACCATATGGTAGGCTTGTACTATAATCTGTAAAGGCACATAAGGGGGAAGATGATATCCTGCCAGTCGACTCCAATCAAAATAAGTGACCAAACTACTTTGAGGGGGGGGGAGGGGGGCGGAGGTGTCATAGGAACGTGAGAGTTGTTCACTTTCTCTATGGGAATAGGAGAACTACTCTCATGCACCTCAGGAACAGGAGTATTTACCTCTAGTTCATTCGAAACTAATGAAACCAAAAGAACCTTAGCAGTATGGGGTTCACTCTCTACCTGAAAGGTACGGTTAACTAAAGGGGGAGTTAATTATATCGGTTTATCGACCAGTGGTTGGTCGAGAACAGACTCATGAGGCTCACTTTTAGGGAGAATGGGGTTGACCAAATATGAATTTTGATCAATCACTAGATCAACTAGTGAAGGATCCAGGAACAACTTTCAATACCCAATTGAAAGATGAGGTTAAAAAGTTATAAGTTTTTCCAACTCTTTGGAAGCTTCCTCCATAAGAGGACAAAGGTGAATGGGATGAATTTCATCATACAACTTACAAAGAAATTTGACTTTTCCCTTTTTCCCATGGGATTTACTGCTACTAGTTGAAGGTTTATCACGAGCATGATTGCCAGAGGCTGATGACAAAGGTCGATGTGAAAATGTAGACCACACTTCTAAGACCTTGGGGATACTAGGACATTTCTGAAGAAGGTGGTCACCCTTACATAACATGCAAGGGAATTTTACTTTCTGGGCCTAGTTGGAAGATTTTTCTACATCAGTTTTAGTAGCAATGACTTCTTGGTTGTCCCCTTCCTTATTTTGCTTCTTCTTCTTTAGCCTCTTCTTCTTCTTAGCTTCCTAATTACTAGAATCCAGACTTTCACCAGGAAAAGAGGAAGAACAGGGTGAATAAATAGGTGAAGAAGGAAAGGGATCAACTTTAGGATAAACGTGAGGTTGATGTTTCTTAGGTGGAGGAGAACTCGGTTGAAAAATAGTTTGGACACTCGGAACCACTAAGGACGAAAACAACCAAACTGTAAGACCAATGGTCAATCCAGGAAGGGACAACGTTGCCATATAGGGAGCACCAACATTTCCAATAGAAGGAAAAGGACTAGAATTCCCATTAGAAGGGTATCCATGGTTGGTAGACTCAGGAAATGTTGCCATTGGTATCAACCTAAGATCTACTGAGGAGTATTCCACAGGAAGGATGTTCTTCTGCGGTCAATTAATCTTAGAATTTGAAACAAAAAATTTTCCTTTTCATCATTTAAGAGTCGAGAAAAGGATGAAAAGGTGACTCTAGTCACTTTTGTTGGTTTAGCTAGCTTGAAAGGACAAGTTCTCAATGATATTTTCAAGTTTAAGGAGTTAGAAAAGATCAAAATGACTACTCAATATACTCTAGGCAAAAGGGATTACAACCGTGAATTGCAATATACACCTTAGCAAATAAATTTACTAAGGACTTGATGTACGTGCAAGCAATCTCCCTGAATGTTGCTTTCGGTGTATCATGTTTATAGGGAGGCAGACTCAACTTCCTATGGATAAATTTTTGCAACCTATGAGGGTCTCCCTTTATATACTCAATGGTACGGGAAGCATAAATTCATGCTAGAACTGTCTAATGCAAGAGTATTATGAACAACAGCTGTTAAGTTTTATAGATGTCGGAACATCTCTCTAGCCTAGACCATTAAGTATGAAAAATAATGTTTCAAGTTCTCCTTAGATTAATTGATATATTTTAAAGTTGATCTTGAAATTATGTTTCGGTTTCAAGGCCTTAACGATATCACATGAACACCTATGATGCAACTATATAAGAAAAAGAAAACTTTTCATTTCAATGAAAGCTAGACTAATCAAGGGAATAAATTTCAATCAATAATGCATCAAACAAAACACATCATGCAAAAATGCCTTCCACTAACTTTCACTTTCGTCTTCCAAATGCAATGCCAAAAGTAAAAAATATTTTCACTTTTCACTATCCTAAACGCAACTTTTTGAAAGAAAAATGATTTGAACTTTACTAAGATGCACTTATATGAATTATTCTTTTCTTTTCATTTCAAATGATTTGATGCACTTAATACAACTTTTAGCTTTCAGGCATCAAAAAATGTGACCTATTCTCAATGATGAACCACAAAAAACAAATTTTCAATGCAACTAATCTAATGCATGTCCACAAAAAGCAAATTTTGAAATACAAGCTAAAACAAATGCAAAACGATGTTTTCAATGATTTATACAGAAAACAACACTCAATCAATCAAAAAAGAAAACATCTCAATGAAACCAACAAGCAGCAAGTGATGACCAATTGACTAAAAGCCCTATAACTCAATCAGATTTCACTTCAAATCCAATGAGACAAATTTTGCAAATTAATCAAGACAATCAATCAAAACCTAACAAATCCAAGCATATAGGATAGGAAAAGACCTTAGGGACCAAGACACACTAGATTCTAAGGAAAAAACCTTAAAAATTATCACATTAAAAGATCATCACTACTTTATATACCCAAACCCGTGATGATTGGGTTATCATTGCTACTTTGCATAGCCAAACGCATGACGGTTAGGGTCATCATCACTATTTTGTATAGAGAAAGTAGTGATGATTTCAGCGTGACCAAATAGTGAAGAATTGATTTTCCATCGTGAATTTATAGGTAAAAACTCAAGATGCCATCATGGTTATTAGAGCTAAACCCGCAATGGGCGAGGAATATGGGAAAAAACAAAAAAATATTCCAAGAAAAAATCCAGACTTAGCACTCTAAGGTAGTAACCAGTGATGGTATAAACCTAGACTGATGTAGATAAGATGAGAAATCGACAATTGGTCTAACTAATCATAGGATCTGATTGAAGGAATGGATGGAAATGGTTATAACTTCCCTAGTGGAGTCACCCTTTTGTTGTATAGGTAAATCTTCTCTGTAGACATAGACAATCCCTCTATCACAATGAGTGGGTCTAGTAATTGAAGTGACAATCTACCAGACACTTTCCTAAGCTACAATTGAAAAGAGAGACAAAGAAGATGGCCTACCTCGTTCTTATGCTATCTCGATCTCCTTCATTGAATACCCTGAATCAGTTGTGTCACGAGCTCCTTCCTATTGCTCACAACATTTATGCACCTGCACAAGAGATCAAGGCACAACAAGGCATGCAAATACAAATAGCATATTCAAAAATAACCTACTTAACTGATCAAGGAATGTTAAGCTAAATGATACATGAGCATACAAAATTAGGGAAAATGAACCATCAATTGTATATTAATAGAAAATAAAGGGAAACATACAACCAAGCCTTGATGTTGATAGGCTCTCCTTGAATGAATATCCAAGTCCAAGCTAAGCTCTCCAAGCACTCCTTCTCCAAGTCAAATGAGTAGCATATAGGCACAATCTTAGCATAAGGGTGCAAATAGGCATAGACCAACCATTTGGGAATGGGAGAGGATGAATTATAGGCTGGGAAAGGGAGTTAGGATATCTCCAAATATAGGATTAGGCCCTCATCTCAAGGATGTATCTCATAGGGATAAGACCAACATGCCAAGTTGGGAGAATTTGACCTCATCTATGCCAAACAACCTCCAGCTCGCTGCTCTGGAAGCTTCTAGATCACGAAGCTTATCATCCTCTTTGGGAAATTTTCCTTTTTGGGATCATCGTGGGTATACAAGTGAATAGAGTGATTCCATCATAGGTCAAGTATAGTGCAATAGGTGACAATCATTGTTTCTTGTCTCATAAGGGCAATGATTCTCAGATTAGGGTTTTACAGCTATTTCCTTAAGGGGAAGCTCATGGAATTTTCCAATCAATGTCTTAGGGAGGATCTGAGTTGCATATATGAATGATTACACTGCATAATGGTCATGTTTCGGGCACTTTGGGGTATGTCACGAGGAAGTGTAGGAGGTGTGACAATATAATGTGTAACACCTACATATTCCCATGTTTTACCAGTTTATGAACTCTTTCTACATTCTTTTATTGCAATAGGGAAGATTTGTGCTCGGGTTGTATTTTATATAAGACTACCTTCAATATATGAATTTCTAGGATTAATGCTCTTTAAAATGTTGTTAATGTAGATTGTTTTGTTCTTGCATCACACAGGGATCCTACACCAAGTATATGTGGGCCACTTCATCATTCAAACTTTCCATGAAGGAAAATGATAGCTAGTAGTACAAACATGTGTTTGGAATGATCTTGGGTCCTTTTTGATAGTCATAGGTGGACTTATCTTTCATTGACCTATTCCTACACTAAAGAGCAACATTCCTGCACTAGAGAGCAACCAATTTGAGGCTTTCATACATTAACACATTTTCGGGAAAATCCGAGAAAGGTTTTTGTTCAAAATATTGTTTCGACATCTCCACATCAGTCAAAATTCACCCAAGTCATACAGATGGATTTTTAGGGAATAATTAATGCTTCAGCTCCAAATTCGCAGCAATGTTCAAACAACCAATGTCCCCCTAAATTTGTGTGTATATGAAGTACAATATGAAAATGATAGAACATGGGTTTTTGTCCCAGTATAGGAAACTGAGTAAAAATAGCCCGGTTTTCCCAAATTTTCCACCGTTTGGGAGATCTGAAGGGGTCTTTGAGGTGAATTTGTATAAAATCAGGTAAACCCTAGATTTGCAAAAGTAGCCAAACAGTCAACTGTGGGCACAATTTACAAGGAAATGGAGATGAATTAGAAAATTACAAGAGAGGTTTTTGTTGAAAACATGACAAATTAGGTTTCCTCAAAAAATTTTCCTAGATTCTCATTGGTCTATAAGTTACATGATGTTCTTTGAGGTAGTTTTATAAAAAATACTATTTTTTCTAGAATTCCAAAATATGCCTAGATTTGCAAAATTCATATCAGATTTGTGTTTCTTCAATTGGATTATGGCTTAAATATATCTCCCATCCATGGCATATTGTTCAGATTCAATCTCCATATTATTTTCAAAGGATTAGCTTGTCTAAAACCAAACTTGTAATGTAAAAAAATTATAAAAATAGAACTATGGCTCCAAGCCTAGGTAGAAAACCATTCATTGTATTATCATGCTACTGAGCTGGGTGCTAGGGGTTCTACCCCCTTACTCTGATCAACTAGATCTGGACTACTAAATTTTGTTATGTATTAAAGAGTGAGGTTTCATTTATAACAAGCGTCATTGCTAGGTTTCCTTTTCATTTTTGTTACATTTTGTTAATGCTTCTCTCTAATATGTAATTTAATATTTATTTAAAGAGGGTGCAAGCTGATTGGTTTGGGCCCAACCAGTCCAGCTTGTCACGCCTCTGTTAGTTAGTGTTGTGCGGCTTGGAAGTTGGTAGTAAGATATCGTGGTGTGTGTTTTATAGTTCAATATTTGATTCATTTGAGACTTTGCACAATTTTGTTTCTTATCCTCTATTTTCCATTGGAATATATACATTTCATTTTGATTCAAGATTGCATTAAGTTTTTCCTGCATACTTTTTTTCTTAAATAAAACCTAAAGTGGCATTTAGTCTTTTACATAAAAATCTTGCATTGTTAAGTTTTGAATGGTTTTGAATTCAAGGTTATGGAATTATTCCTTTAACTCCTTGTTATAGACATATTTGGGCACTGCAACCCCAATCACATATGTCCATAAACCAAGGGCTTCTAAGCCCCTAAAAGTGTTGTTTCATACCCTAAAGGAACAAGGTCAACTGATTACATCATTTCCTAGAAGTTATCCCTGAAAAACTACTCAAAACTGGACCATCTCACCTGCTCCATGGTCAGGGTGCGATGCATCTCACCTATTACACATAGGGGGTGCGATGCATACTAAAAATCCCTTCTATAGGGTGTGATGGGCGAGAGTAGACAAATGGCAGAGACAGTTTGCTAAGTGGATGATCAAGGAATCTTCTAGAAACTTCTCATATGACACTTGCCTCTTAGAATTCGCCCAGGGATGAGTAAGAGATCAATGAAATCTCCAAGTGGAACCAAGAACTATCCGTGGAATGACACTAATAAAAAACACAGAGCTGACTCACACCTCTACAAATATCTATATATGGATCCCTCGTCTGAGAGATCTGAAGGCTGGAATCTTGTATTTTGTAAGGAAGTGTTGTTGGTTTCTTGGTGGAACATCATAGTGTTGCGTGATCTAAGATTTTCATGAGGTGAAGAAGGGATTTCATGCTGGGAGGATGACACTAGGTCAGATCAATGGGTTGTAATCCTCTCTTCTAATCTTTCTATCAATAAATCTATTCAAGTTTTCCTCCACATTCTTGTATGTTTGATGATATATGCATTTGTGTGGTCAATATATATCTGGTCCTATATTTTTTATGATTGTAGATATTTGTACTTTGAAGGTATTATGCTACTTTGACTTTACAGGTTCTCTTTGAGGCGGGGTAAGAAAGGAAGGAGCGGCAAAGATCTGTCAAAGGGGAGAGGAAACAACCAAGGAACCAAGCGAAAGATTGAGGTTGGTACTCTGCTTCTCTCCTATCTACTTGTCATAAAGGAAAACGAAAGTAACGTTAGTTTGTTTGTTTCTAAGATAGCTACCCGTCTTAGTGGGACTAGTAGCACTACATGGACACTAGATTTCCCGATAACGCTCCCTTGTTGAAGAATTAAGCGTATAAACGAAAGGAACATAATCTTTATGTATGGACATTGATATGATTTTTTATTTAAAAATAACGCCAAGCCACGATTAAACCATTTTGAGACTGTTTAAATTCCTTATTTAGAATAGAAACAGAGTATGCTTGTGAATAATTAGAGCGTGATGGACTCTTGTGAGTTGGTTTGACTTGTTGTCATTAATTTTCCTAAACTTGACAAATTGAAGATTCTTGTGTTGTGCATACCTCATGATTCATTTAACGCATTTGGTTTATATGTTTTGGATGCATACCATGCTAAAATAAAGTAGTAAGGAATTTCTTAGCACAAAGAGTGATAATTTGCGTTAGTACAGGAATGAGATATTGGAGTGTAGGAATGAGACAATAAGGAGTTTTCTAGCGCAAAATTCTTGCAGTAAAAGAACCAGATTCATTAGTATAGGAATGATTTGGTTGTCAATATGATTTGCTTGAATTGGTTGTGGAAGATTGTGCTTCAAAGATATTTATTTCACTTGCAGTTCTTTTAGTTATGCAAATTACACATTCGACTAACACATCTGGTTTGTCATATTTTGAACAAAAAATGAATGAGCGTGAGAAGTGCAGGAATTGGAATAACTAGAGAATGAGAATTAATATTGTGCAAGAATGTTTTTATGTCTTGTGTGACTCCTTTAGGAACTCTTGTGGGAATTATTGGATTGAGACATGTGTTATTTTGATGCTTTTGATTATTTATCTAGTTTGAAATCTCAGTTTGTTTGATACGTTAATGAGTGAATTAGCCAGTGTCCATATTGATCAAGTTCTTCTTCTTTTAATGGAATCATCAAATCTACTGTAGGAATTGAATTGAGAATTTATGAACTGCTTTCTAGAACATATAAGGTTGTTAATGGTTTTGTAGCATTAGTGTTTATGGTTTCACTTTTAATGAATTCCTTTGACTGCAGGATTGGAGTGGATAATTATTGTTGTTTGCAGGACAAATTAGGGTTTTGTTTTGTAGGTTTCTGGTGTCTTTCTTTCACATTTCTAGTGTTGCGTCTCGAAGTTCACAAACTCACAAATTGAAAATTAAATGTTGGCACATTAGTATGCCATATACTTCACCTAACATTTTGGCATCGTTGTTGGGGAGGCGCTTAGGGGATAAACCTTGGTAACCTACTACTATTTGGTCTGATTTTCATCTAGTTTCTCTTGCAAGTTTTTGTTCTTTGAATTTATTTATTTCCTGCATATCTTGGTTGTTTTAAGGTATTTCATTTCTTGGGTGCTGTAAAAAAACCCCCTATATATACCAATCTATGTGATGACATGATATACTAGTTGGCTTGTTGAATGTAGGAATATGGTATTTTGAGGAATATTCCAATGATGAGTTTTGATGCTGCTACAGAGACAGACAAATCATTCAATGAATAACTCACAAGTGCAGAATTTAATATTTTGCGTGAACATAAAAATAATATTATCAATGCTTTGATTTCAAAATTGGATGATTTGTAGGAAGAGTTAAAGAAGGATAAAATTGAAGAACCTTTATTGATATTTTGCACCAATTGTAGAAAGAAAAACTTCCTTGGAAAGTGTCCACTTAGTAGCCTAAAAGTTTGTAGAATTTGTGAAGAGGCTCATGCAACGGAACATTGCCCATAACTGCTAAGATTGTTAAAGGTGCTCATGAAATCAAGTAAGGAATTGAATCGATTTTCAGGTATAATTCAAACCCCGTCATCATTTACTACTTGGAATAATGTTTATTATCCTCAGAAGGTTCCTTAACAGATTTATAATCTTGTAGTTTCATGGAAAAAAATTATTTCTCCTCCAAATGAATACCCTGCTTCATGGCCAAAATTTTCCTCTCCTTGGACCTCGTCCTCGAATAAAAAATACTTATGACCTCAGGAATGGTTTGGATCCCCTTCCCTCGGGAATTTTTTCATGCAAAATCAACAACAACAACCACAAGTTCCACTAAATGCACTGCCAATTCATCCTCCTCCATGGACCCAACTACCTGTGTAGCCTTATCCTAATCCAACCCTGGCCCTAATCCATACCCTATCCCAAATCTTAACTCAAATCCTAGCCCTAATCCAAACCTTAGACCAAACCATAGCCCCCCAAATCTAAACCAGTAGGTTGCACAACAATTTAAAACGCATGTTCTTCCCATTAATTCCCCTACTAAATGAAATTATGTATCTTCAAAATTGGGGGAAGGGGTGAGTTTGGAAACATCACCTATCACTATAAAAAATTCACCCCGGAAGATATAATTAAAATACCATTAGAGGAGAAATCTATAATTGGAACCTATTCTGAAACTGTCGTTGAAACTAAAAACCCTAGAATTTCCCTTAACTATTATTGCCAATCTGAAAAGAAGATATTTGATCCTGAACTTGAGGGACTTTTATTTTCTCTTTCACCATATCCTTCATACCTCTAAGAAAGTGATTATCAAGTTGTGGAAGATTTTTACAAGTTGGAGAATCATAAATATGTGGATCCTATTGAAGCTTGGTTTCAAGTAGTCATCAACACATCTCTTATTCCCTCACCATTCAACAACTCTTTGCACCATATCAATTAAAGCAACTAGTTTCTCATACTCTAGTATGTGTTGAATCTTATTATTTAAAACTAAGGGTGAGTATATTTATCATTTTGTTACACACATGGCTACATTGGAAGTACTCCTACACCTGAAGGATATCTTCCTCTTTCTAAATTAGGGCAGGGTAGTATAAGAGAAATGAATAAAAATGTCATTTGAAATAAATTTGTTACAATTACACTCTTGAAACTACAATTCCTAAGGCACAACTATTGATTTTTTTTTTTTATTATGCACTCTTATGGTAAGACTTGTCAGAAGCAATTCACTCTTAACGTCTCATCTTTTATAAAGTGACTTTGATATTGGTCGAGATTACTCATTGGGTCAGTTAAGGGGATTTTAATTGTTATACTTTCCATTCATAAGCTTAAAAATATACTACCATCCTATTTTTTCTAACAGACTGTCATCCAAGAAACCTTTTCAAGTTTCTTTTTAAAGGTATTGATTAAAAGCCTCCTATGGTGGACCACTCCTATAAAACCATAACGAGCTTTCATGAGAACCTTGGCATGATCAACTCGAGGAATCTTTTAGTCATCATTTGAGATGTTTTCTTTAAAATGAGTCTTTAAGGTAGAATGACCAACTAGTAAAGATTAGTGATTTAAAAACTTTTCACGCCATCCCATGCTCTTAAGGATCATATTTTCCTCCCCACCAATTAAGTAACTTATTTAAGGATAATCATAATCAGAGTTTTATTAACATAAATGGATTAATTCAGGGATAGGAGGTCTCATTACGAGTTGGCCTACTATGATCATGGGTCCTAACGAGAATGAAATTATTGCTACTAGTCATCAAGCCAGGGTAATGGCTTTCAGTTGAAAAGCTGGAAGACAAGAGGTCTCATCACAAGCCAACTTGTTGTATCTTGTTATTTCTTGTGAATGGTCTTGTCATTAGCTGGTTACCAAGCCAGGACAAAGGCCTTCAGCTAATCTCTAAATCAAAGTAAATTCTTTTAAATGACTCTGAATCTATATCTAATAGATGGGACACGGGCATTTCATTGGGTTAAAATGCATTCCTGTCGAGGCTATAAATGCTTGCTGGCAATAAGGTCATGCCTATGGTATTAAAGTTAACTTTACACTATGATTTACTTGGTCGTCTTTTTATTTCCCTTAACTCATTATCATATCTCTCTAAGAATGGCTTTAAGATCATTTTAGTAATGTTATTTGGAGTTCTATCTTTCAGAAATAATTTGGCTTTTATGGATGTGGGACCCTTAATACAGGTGATTCAATTTTCTTGAATAAGAGGAACTTCAGTTATACGCTTGGGTAATGGTAAGATGGACATTCTGGGAAGGTATCATTTTGTCATATATATTTTTCCCAATTTCCATCCATTTTAATGCCTTCGCTTCCCAATAATTTCACTTCTATTTATAATAATGAGGCTATTGAAAGTGAAGACTTGCTAATTTGGACTGCTCTTGAGATGCTTTGAGGAAATTTTGATTGTTGGCTATTTCATGATAACATTATTCTTGTAGTAACGACATTATTAACATTCCCATGCCAACCCTCACATCGTAATTTCTTTGGATCAGTCTTAATGAATAAATAATCTAGTACAAAAATGAACCAACATGAATTATCTTTTAGAACAGTCAAATCTAGCAGGGGACATTTGTTTACACATGGTTGCAAGAACATTTATGGTTCAATTTTGGTTTTTTGCAAGGGACCTTTAGTATATCAGTTTATTTTCTTGCATAAGGACATGAAATATGATCGGTATGTGGGGATGTTAGGCCCTAGAATTGTTGTACTCAATGCACCTTGTTATTCATATGATGCCCTATGTATTCTCTTGTTTTACCAGTTTATGAACTATTTCTATATTATTTTAATGCCATATAGAAGATTTGCACTTGGGTTATATTTTATATAAGAATACCTTCGTTATATGCATTTCTATGATTAATTTTCATTAAAATGTTGTTAATGTAGATTGCTTTGCTCTTGCATCGCACAGGAATCTTGCACCAAGTATATGTGGGCCACTTCATCATTCAAGCTTGCCACAAAAGGAAATGCTAGCTGGTAGTACAAACATGCACTTGAAATGATATTATATCATTTTTGACAGTCATAGGTGGACTTATCTTTCATTGACCTATTCCTGCACTAAAGAGTAGCATTCCTACACTAGAGAGCAACCAATTTGTGTAGAAATTCCCACTGTAGATCAACACATTATGCAATATACTAAATCAAAATACAAGATCTACTTCTACAACAACTTTGCGGAAGCTTAATCGAATTGAGCAAGATCAGTTAGAACACATATAATTGAGAATAAGAAATCAATCACACATAACACAAAAGAATTAACCCAGGGAAAGCGTCAACCTAAAACCCCAATCTCTGTATTATCATACAAGTGGAAATATGTCCAAGTTACAAAAATAATCAGCTCTCAAGCTATCCTGCTCTCTCTACAATCAAACAATACTACTCATAGACAGTCAAAGGCTCTCACAACCTTCTCCTCTGCCATCCAAGCCTCCTATTTCCTTGTGCAGTTTTTCCTGGGGTCCAGTGCTTCCACTTGTGCGAATTCCCACCTCACACTACTCACTTGGCTTAGAATTAACTGCATAAACCTGAAGGAGATAATTCCTTCTACATGGATGAGTTTCCTATATAGGAAAAAATCCTCCAACTGATAGTGCACTGTCCCTTCTTCTAATCTCAACTGAATCTCTATCTGAACTGACATGCATGAGTTATTTATGAGAGAATATTCAGTTATTTGGAGAGCAGTAGTTACATGCATGCATGCATTAACTAACTAAACTCACAATTAATTCAACAAACTATTAGAACTAATCTAACTGGACTTAACTCAGTTAACTGAGCCAACTAATTACAACTCATCCTTATCTCTTTAACTGGTGGATAAATTCCTCAATTAATGGGATAACTGTTGCATGTCCCCACATAGACTTCATGTTTGATTTTCTACAACTAATTAACTCAATATGAATTAATTAACTATTTTACAAACAAATGCTAGGATCGAATTCGAATTTTACTTCTCAGTTTTAGTTCAGGGACTAACTAAAATAGGAATCTATCTCGAACTGTTATTTTTAGCAATGTTATTTATAGCATGTCCATTTTTCATTACTTGCTGCTATGTCCAACACTGGTACCGAAACTGCTATTTATAGAAATGTTATTTTTAGCATTTATTGTTGCCATTTTCAACATTCCCTCTCAACAAGAAAGGCATTCAACTCAAACCTGATCCTGAACCTTTGGAATGTTTTGCATGCAACACTTCTCCCAAGTGTCATTGCTCCAGCAACTCTAGAAACAAAAATTCTCCCAACTGAACTCCCTGTTGGGCTAGAAACATCCTCTAATGCTGAAGCCCCATTTGTCGCTGACAAGTTCTCCCTTTGTGACCTCTGAGCTGCTGCAACACTCCATGCATCTCGCATTGTTGCACACCTCTCTGTGTCATCCTGCATTGGTGCAACACTCCTGTGCCTCTCGCATTGTTGCGGCCTGCTAGCTCTACACTGTCTTGGAATTCCTGCACTGTAGCTCTCTCTGCCACTCCATCTGCATCCGCCTCTACCTACCCAGCCAGTCCTGCTACTCCTCATGGGGGCTCACGTAGCAAGGTCTAATCAAAGAGGTTGGGTACCTCAATGATCCTGCCCCTATTCCAGCCTTCTTGGGACTATCACTCCACATTGCCCCACCTCCAACCTGGAGGTATGGATGCATGTGATCCCTCTACCCACTTGGCTCCAAATTTCCCCCTTGTCACACAGAATGAGTCAATAGTGCGGACAAGATAGACCTTCCTAGAATCTTACGATATCTAGTGACAAGCAAGCCAATCAAAAACTATCTTTCTCTAAATATGCATTCATAAACAAAGGCAATCAAGTGTTTAGGCCTACCTTGGGTCCAATGCAAGTTTTTGGAAGCCTCGCTCTTTTGATCCAAATGAGCTCCCTTGTTGCGAATCTGCAAACACAAACAAGCAAACAAATTAAATAGCACCTAAAAAGCCAATATCATAAAACATACTTAACATGATGATCAAGGAATTCATGAAAGAAACGACATAAGACACTTTGTTGAGAAAAATGAATCTGATTGTATTAATTCAAATGAAGAAGAACTTTACAACCTCTGCCTTGATGCTGTACAAGCTCCTCCCAAGGTCCAACAAGAAGTCTCCTCTACTTTGACAAGTTTCACTCTCTTCCCAATGAAGCCAAAAAGGTATGTGATCTCTCCTCTCAAGCTTAACTAGGAAGTCTTAATTTCACCAGCATTTACCCTCAAAAATGTTCAGCTTCTAACCTCCCTAGCAACCAGCCCAATGCCTGTATTTATAGTGCAATGGAGGGAAGTTACTAGGTTCACCTTCAAAGGGATAAAGCCCTCCTTCAAAGGGATAGCTCCTTTAGTCAAGGGATTAGCTCCTTCTCTTTTGGGATGCATGAACCACATCAGAGCGAACAATCCACGTCAAAATTCCTTCTAGAATCCTCTAGAATTAACCCAAAGTGAGTTTTTTATAATAAACTTGCGCCTTTTTTACTTTCACAGGGGTCTGCACCCACTCCCTTAGGGACGAAGCGGGCAGGTCCGCAGGTAACACGAACAAAAGGCGTGGGACCGCAAGTAATAGTGAGAGAAAGTGGAACCAGAGCTTTGTTGATTTTTATTGTCTTTCTCTCATTTTCAAAGCTTGACTTGAAGAGCTGATGTCTGAGACTTGCTTAGGAGGACAGTATAAGTGTTGATGGACCCATACTGACTACAAATAATCATGGTGACGATATTTTTGTGTAACAGATTGCCCCCTAAAGTGTGAAGTCTGTAGTAGATGAGGATTTCAATTATCATATAGGAAGAGTGAAGTACTTTATCATTTCGAGGATCATCTTGTGGAGAGCCTAGTCGGAACCTATAAAAACATTCAATGCAAAATATATATATGAGATCATATCATCGCTGAGGTAGGCATTCCCATACTTAGATCAAAACTAACTAGAAAACTATCTACTGCTCTGATATAGGAATGATCTTGTAATACATCACAAGTATAGACCCATGTGGACATAGTATGGACACAGCCATCTGTTTATGGATAGTCCCCAATATAATGAGTACAAAATTCCTCGCAGCCTCGATTGTGGAAACTAGATCCAGGGTCTTCATTTCTAATTCCCGAAACAGTACGATTCTATCCATGCGAATAAATGTGTTGAAGTCGAACATGGTAGAAACCACTTGATTACCAGTCAATGATGTAAACTATTAACAAGTGTGAGAGAAACCACCATTAATGTCAATGGCTCTCAAAGTACTTAATACAATCCATGAGATTTGAATAGATGTGTTGATGTTGAACATGTCACGGAATCCTTTGATCGAAGGTCAATGATGCAACCTATCATCGAAGGCGAGAAACCTGCCATTGAGGCATGCAAATCCCAAGGTACTGACGATTTCTAGATCATCTTTCTAGATAATGAGCTGAAGTCGATAGAAAGTGATCCATCGCAGGTAAGCCCACAACACGAAATCATAGATCAAGTTTGAAGAAATTTAGTTGCAAGGACTGACTCAGGGATGGTCAAGATGTATGACAGATATTTTGCAGATGAAAGGCTTATTTGCACTGATCTCTTGAACACATAATGACACAACAAATGGTTTGGTGACAAATGACCCAAAGTTAATACCTAGAAATCGGCTGAAGACTTTCAATGTGGTTTGATCAACTGTGAGGCAAAGGATTTCCCAACCCAGGTGAATGAAAGTTTCGTGTTCAAGAGTGGTTACAAAGTATGACAAACAGGCTCATTTTTCTCTCTTTTCCCCCACCATTTCTGGCAAGTACCTCTTTATTTTTTACAAGCTTGAGGAGGATAACATTTGCTTGATTATAAGCTCATCCTTCAGATGAGTCCAACTTAGCTTAAATTCGAACCCTAAGAAGGAGTGGTCCGTTCCTGTTTGTAATGGAACAGGTCCTTTACTGTTAAATTTTAACGAGTCCAATATAGGAGAAACTCAGCGTTTTTCAATTTTAGAGAGTCTGAAAAAACTTAGGAAGACTCCAGGGTTGACCTTTTTCGTAAATTTGTGTCTCCCAAGCCCGAAAAAGTATAAAATAATACTTGAGAGAACCGCTTGATCATTACAACCAAGGAGTACTTTTCGTAATTAGTGCCCCTGATCCGAAAAAGTAAAAAAGCGATCAAGGACATGTCGTTTTATAACCAATATCGAATTTGAAACGACAAAAATCTAGCAATCTTTTCATGTTTTTACGGTCAAAAAAGAGCTGTAAGTGGACCGTCTTTTTAGTTCCATTTTAATGAGTTTAAAAAGAAAAAACTCGGCGATCTTTTCATGTTTTAGGAGTCAGAAAAGAGCTTAAAGGTGAGTCTAAATGTTTTTTCGTTGAAAACGATAGATTTCGCCTGAATAATCTGTTATCCTGAACAAAAATGCAAACATTACTCATACCTGTTTGAAATGGATAAAAATGCTGCAAAAATTACCTTTCTAAAGTGAAACATAAACAAATTTGCAATTTATTAACTCAAAAAACTTTTAAAAAGGGCTTTTGTCAATTCATTTTTACCGTTTTAGATTTGGGTGAGAAAATAGTGCTTTTGTTCAGAAACTTCCCGTGAAGATTGCGAAAAATCCAACCGTCAGAATCGAACGTTGTCTTCTCCAGGTAATCCACATCATCATACTCTTCAATTTCAACTGTTTTAGTTTTTGTTTTAGGGTTTTATTTCATTTTTTGGAGGGGTTTTAGGCTAAAAACCCGCGCACGGGTGCCCGCAGGCGTAACACAAGGGACCCGCGTACCCCGAGTTTTTTGCAATGGGAAAAAACTCAGGGGCCCGCACTGTCTCTAAAGCAAAGGGTGCGTACCCCGCGGCAAGGGTTTTCAACCCAAAAATTCTCAAAATTTACCCAAACAATTTAAATTCTTCCGTTCTAATTTTCCTTTCTGTTGGATGTAGAGTGTACATCATGCTAGATTGGCGTGAACAGGAGCATGAGGACGTGGATCTTGCCGCGTTGAATCACCAACCTTCGATTGATGCATTGAAGGCATGCGGCTTGTACAAATTCTGGGCCATACCTGGCATGAGGGCCCAGGTGGATTTTTTACAGTGGCTGGTAGACAGGTGGAGCATACAGGACCAATGCTTCTTCATTGGTGGCCACCAGCTCGAGATCGAGCCGCCAGACATATACTTCTTGACTGGTTTGCCTAAGAGAGGCGAAGGCTTGACTCTATCCGGGACTAAGCCAGGTGGCCAGTCTGTCGATAGCCTCCGGCTAGAGTTCTGCAACAGCCAGGCTAGAGACAAAGGGATAGACATTAAGACCATATCTCGTCCTGAACTCAAGGTGATTGTGTTTACTGTCACCAAACTTTGCGAGAGTGCCGCATTACATATTGCCACTGGATCCCAGATGCGGATGGCATTTGACTGCTTTCGAGGCACCATCTTCAACTGGTGCGATGCTGTGTTGGCCAATGTAAAAGGCCAACTGACCAGAGCCAAGAACGGACAACTAAAGACCTTTAGTTATGGGGTTTTGGCTGTGAGCTTTGGTCTGGAGAGGGTACCAATGTTGATCCCACAGCACCTTACTGTTGTGTTAGGTAAACTTGACTCAGGATAGAGTCAAAAGTTGACGAGGTTAAATAGTGATGGTTTTGGGGCACATGGTATTGTACACCCATGGTATTCTGCCCATGGTATTATATGTAATGGAGCCTATAAAAGGCTGGAAGGACTTCATTGTAAAGCATGGCCTGGAGGTGAGCGGTGAAGGCTCACTTGGCCGGATTGGCCAGGGTTTTGGCCAAGGATAATGAAATTTCATTATGATTGGGTTTTTCCCCGGATTTAGGGTTTTCCCGGATAAACATGTGTATTTATGTGTTTATGGTTATTGCTGGTTAATTTTATATTTATTCCTCTCGGTAATTAATTTATGTTCTTGGGTAAATTTCTTAACAAGTTTGTGTACTATGTATCATTTATAGATGACTTCTCAAGGAATACATGGATATATTTCCTTAAGAATAAATCTGAAGTCTTTGACAGGTTTAAAGGATTTAAGGCTCTGGTGGAAAATCAGACAAAGAAGAAAATAAAGGTGCTGAGGATAGATAATGGTGGAGAATTCTGCAGCAGGGAATTTGAAGAATCCTATAAGAAGTGTGGTATAGCACGGCAGAAGACTACTCCATATACACCTCAGCAAAATGGAGTCGCAGAAAGAACGAACAAGACATTGATGGAAAGGGCAAGAAGCATGCTCATTGGTGCCGAGTTAGGACAGGAATTCTGGGCAGAGGCGGTGGATACTGCATGTTACTTGGTCAACAGGTCACCTTCATCAGCATTGGAGGATAAGACTCCACAAGAAATATGGACTGGTAAG
>APFE031006009.1:2722-40262 GCA_000404065.3 Pinus taeda | reverse complement strand
AGAATCCTGGTTGGTAGGGAGTGGACGGATGGATAATCGTTTGAGGGGAGGCTCGATGGTCCTTTGTTCGAGGGGAGGATTGTTGGGTATACGACCAAAGTCCCACATTGACTAGAAGTGGGGAGGATCATGGGTATATAAGGATGGACAAATATCTCCATTGGTATTGAGGCCTTTTGGGGGTAAAGCCCAAAAACAAATCCATGAGGGCTTAGGCCCAAAGTGGACAATATCATACCATTGTGGAGATATGTGGTGTCTAGAGTCCTTACATGTTGGAGCTGGGCTTCCTCGAGAGCCCAAAATGATGTGATGGGTTGCAGTTATGGCTCGTCATCCGGACGAGGGGATAGAGGTTGTTCGATTCAAACCTGAGTATTTCCAATGGTTGGAAAACCAGGTTTTTTCTATTCAGGATTTCCCTTACACTAGGGTAGATTTTCGTGGTGACCCAGACATGGCTCTTCCACCAGGAGAGCAATGGGATGACTCAGGTAAAATCATTTTCAACATTTTCCTATTTTTAATTTTTTTTTATCTTTTATATCGTCCCAAAACTAATAGTAAAAGTTTCAAATGCAGATGTGGGTCCACAACGACCAGCCACTCTCCGGCCTTACGAGAGGAAACAACCAGCTGCAGCCACGCCAGCCCCACAGGACAAATCAGCAGAGACCTTGGCCGAGTTGGAGAGCCATCTAGAGTGATTGACAGGAGACATTCCCGAGACCGGCATAGATGACATTCCGGCGTCGACTTCAGCGCTATGTGATTGGGGTCCCAGGACCTTTTAGGAGGTTCCTTTGCAAAGTGGCCCGTGCAGTGGTTTCTTATCAAGATCATCACCAATGATAAGATAATCGCCTATTGTAGGCACATATGACATTTTTGCTTTTTGTACTTATCATTTTTGCGGATCTTAAGGTGTTTTTCAACCTATGATTGAGGACGATGTATTTTTTGACACACTCCTATATTATATCACTATTACCGGCTTATCTTGTTAAACATGTGTTATGAAATGTTTTTAAATTTACATGTATGGTTATTGCAAATGTCTACTTAACATTCGAGAAGCAATTGCATCTGCTAATGTATTTAAAGATCTTGGAATACACTGATATTCAATATAATCAAACTCACGTTCTAAGAGACGCACTCTCAAAAATAATCTCAATAACACTAGATTTCTAATGGCATATACTCTATTAAGCTATAATACAACGAGTTCAGAATCTAACCTCACTATCAAACTCCGAATCCCAAATGAAATAGATTCAGATAATAACTCAATCACTGCACTGTACTCTGCAATGTTGTTTGTTGTTTGACTGAGGCTTACCCCATGCATAGATACCAACTCGTCAGAGGGTGAATAAATAACCCAAGCTGCAGAAGGAATGTTCCACGTATTACGACAAGCACCATCAGCGAAACCAATGTATGTGTGGAGAGGCATCGACATCTGCAATACCAAGAGTAAAACCAAGATAAGCAGGAATAATGACGAAAAACACTTTCTAAGCTAAGAACACTTTTTAAACTAAAACACACCAGCTAGAAAGGAAAACTAACCTAACTAAAAATATCCATACCCATATTTTAAGCATAATACCTCTTCAGGTAAAGACCATTTCTGGGTTTACCTAAAGAGTCCCCATCAAAGTCTACCAATTCATAGGCCCCTTTCGCTAGCTTTCGCTAGACAACATAGGGACCATGCCACATAGGAACGAATTTTCCAGCGCCTAATTTATCATTAGCTTAATCATACAATAACACTAGATCTCCTTCCGAAAAAATTTTGATGGGTCACATTTCGATCATACTGAGCTTTCATACGATTTGCGTGAGTTTCGATTGCCAATGCAACATCATGTCGATTCTCATCTAATTGAGCTAAGTATAATAAACGTTTTTCCTCTTTGGAAGTGGCTGGAAGTAACTAGATGGCCATTTGCAGTGACGAGATTTCGCATTCAATGGGTAACACAGCTTCCAGACCATAAACTAGTTGGAAAGGAGTGAACCCTGTTGATGTTTTCACTGAGGTTTGGTACGCCCAAAGCACTAAAAATAGCATGTTGTGCCAATTCGACCGATGAATCCCAATGATTCGTCAGATCATGACGACTAGAACTTTGTTGATGGACTCAACCAGACAATTAGCTTGTGGATAATAAGGAGTTGAACTATCGTGACGCAAGCCAAGCTGGCCTGTAAGTTTCGTCATCATAACGTTTCGAAAATGGTGCCCATGATCAGTGATAATCACTTGTGGAACACCAAACCTAGCAATTATATGATTGAACATGAAAATTGCAGCTGTTTTGCCATCTGCCTCAAATGTAGGCATCGCCTCGGCCCACTTGGTAAAATAATCTACCGCAAGGATGATATAGGCATGCCCCCCGGCCGAGTGAGGGTTACATGTAATAAAATCGATACCCCATTTGGAAAAAGGACCAACGGAAATTATAGGGTGGAGAGGAGTAGGTGGAGCGTGCACCTTTCGATCAAACACTTGATAGTTGTGGCATTTTTAGACCGCGTTAATACAATCTTTAAACGAGGGCCAGAAGTAGCCAACGCGCAATATCTTTTGGGCTGTGGCATACCCAGACATATGACCACCACACGCTCCAGAGTGACAGTCATTTAGAACCCCTTCAACTTCCTCATGAGTTAAACAATGTCGAAAAACAGAGTCCGCCCCACGGCAATAAAGAGTATCTCCAATAATTCTGAATTGTTGGGACTGGAATCGTATTTTTCGACGTTCTGACCTTGAAATTTCTGGCCGAAAGGTTTGGGTCTGGAGATAGACGATGATATCTCCATACCACGGATCTAAAGTGCTGATTAGAAACAAGGATTCGTCCGCAATGGGCTCCTCCACCACAGTTTCTGTGTCAGCACGCGGGAAGTCACACATTAACTCCGCAAAAACTAAAGATTTCTTAGACTTATATTTTTCAAATTCCAAGTCGAACTCCTGCAGGATGACAATCCATTTGGAGTACTTGTCCCCTAGCAATTGCTTAGTCAAAATGTATATCATAGGGTTGCAATCAGAAATTACTGTAGTTTTACGTAGTAAAATGTAGTGACGAAAACGTTGGACGGCTTGAACAGCTGCCAATGCCAATTTCTCCACATGTGAGTATTTTAGCTCAGTTGGATTTAAAGTTTGACTAAGGTAATATATCACATGTTCAGTACCGAATTCATCTTCCTGAAATAAGACCATTCCAATGGTGGAATGAGAGGTGGTGAGATACAAAAAGTAGTCCTGGTTGTAGTTGGGAGGATGCAATAACGGTGCATGGGTCAACGCATGTTTTAGTGCATCAAAAGATTTCTGAGCTATCTCATCCCAATAGAATGAAGTATTCTGTTTCAACAACCGGGTAAAACCCTTTGTAACCTCGACGTAGTTAGGAATGAATCGTCGTAAAAAGTTTGCTTTCCCTTGCAAACTTTGGAGTTGGCGAAGACTCGAAGGAGGAGGTAATTTGATAATAGCTTCAACCTTCGAGGGGTCCACACGAATGCCTGCTTTTGAAACAAAAAACCCCAGTAACCGACCCATTTCTATACAGAAGACACACTTGTGTGGATTCAACCGAATCTGATAATGCCTACACCTCATGAAGATTGCTCGTAAATGGATGAGATGATCAGCTCGATGCAATGAATGAGCAGGAAAATCATCAAGATAGGGTTGCACAATGTGCTTGATGTCATGAAACGCATAAGACATGGCCCTTTGAAAAGTTGCCCCAGAATTCTTGAGCCCAAAAGGTAATTTGCAATAAGCAAATGTCCCCCATGGACAAATGAAAGCCGTTTTTGGTTGATCGGCAGGGAGAATATTGATTTGATTGTATCCAGAAAAACCATCCATGAAGGAGAATATTTCGCTGCCGGCACAATCATCAATGATTTGATCGATATAGGGAGTTGGGTAATTGTCCTTTGGACAGGCTCGATTAATGTCCCTATAATCGATACATATTCTTATTGTCCCTTGTTTTTTGTTAACCGGAACAATATTCGATACCCAATCCGTTAACGGGATCGGATAAATGAAACCTGCTTTGAGTAATTTTTCAACTTCTGCTTTAATAGCAGCAGCTTTTCTTGGGTGAATCTGACGCAAACGTTGCCGGACGGGTTTAGCGTCCGGGTAAGTCTTGATTTCATGAACAACAATTGCGGGATCAATTCCTGGCATTTCCTCATATGACCAGGCAAACACGTCGCAGAATTCTTGGAATAGGGCCTTATATATTTGAATTTCATCTTCTGTACATGAGGCACCTATATGAATGTTCTCAACAATTCCGAACTTAACCGAAATGTCAATAGGAATAGTTCGAGAAATGTTTCCCAAATTTAACTCTGAATCAGGATGTTTCATTGGATTCTGAGGTTCCTTGACATATTCAGTTGTAAAAATTGATGAAAAATCATTTTCAAAACGATCATTCTCGGGCAAGAATGAATATCTATGATGGAGATCTTCCCACAGTAAATCATCTACACACAGGATTTCACGAATTTGCTCATCAGATTGAACAAGTTCAGAAAACGTTGTTGAATCCGAGCTTGATGTGAAAAGTGATTCCTCACGGACCACATTCATTAAGTCAATTTTGGTTGAAGATGGGTCGGAAAGTGACTGCACGACCTCATACACAATTTCATATGGACTCAAAGGCATAACATCACCAAATGAGTCTATCTCATATTCAGAAGGAACGATCCAAGGATCATCATAAACAATGGTTTCTGACGAAATCATATGAATGGTTGCAAAAGAAGACGATGCGTTGATTGGAGGAAAAGGAAAAGTTCCCAGTAAACCGACATCTTTAACTAGTCCTACTCCAACATCCTTATACGGGATAGTCGTTTTACCGACATGGTAAATGCTTTCAGAAGAGGCTGGGTCGGATGAAAAGTAAGCCAGCTAGTCTATTGTTACGATCTTTCCATTATGAGGAAACTTTATAACCCGAAAGACCGATGAAACGACAGCTGTCATAACGTAAGACCAACTACGACCCAAGAGAAGGTTGTAATCTAGAGGGGCATCAACCACCTCCACATCTAGATTAACGGGTTTTCCTTCAACCCCTATAGGTAGATCCTGTAGAATGCCAAAAGGATGAAACCCACGACCATCAAAGGCCTTAAGAATCGTCGAGGGATTGATTTAGTGAAGGAGAACCAAGCGATCTCCAACACTGTATCGACATAATACACGTTGAGGCTCCCTCATCAATCACAGTCCTGTGAATAGGCCTGTTTTTTACTATCACTGGAATCTGGAAAGCCAGTTGATGAGGTAAACGAGGTGTACTATTTTCTAGATCGAAAATTATTAGGTTTGAGTCCTGAATGTCAACAGCTCCTATAGCCGACAAAAGTAATTTACGTTGTGCTGGACATGATTGCAGCACTTCCAAAGCCGACATTGCTGAAGGTGAAACAGCTAAATCTTCAACAATGTTATAGTTCTGAGCCACTCTCACATGTGGATTGAAAGCTGACTTTCGAAGTATACCCTTGGAGGGCAGTTTGATTACTAAGTCTGGATTAGGTTTCTCGATCTGTATTGGATCGGAACCGGGAGCTGAGGTTGATGGGTTAGAATGAGAAGATTCTGCTTCTTTACCATCAAAAGGACTTTTAATTCCATAATTTTGCGATCGAGTCGCAATCCTTACATGGGACATCATCAGTATGGGTTCCTCATTGGCATTTGAGGAAGAACCTATCATCTTACTGTCTTGACTTGGAAAAGGATCCTTCAAAACAGCAAGCGTTTGGGAACCTTTGACAACATTCGCAACCTCTGCACGATGAGGGCAGTCTCTTGTAAAATGTTCTTCGTCACAAATGAGACAAGGATAACGAGGTTTGCATTTTTCATCATTGGATTCCACTTTTTCAGGTTTCTCTTTTGAATTTTTGTCCGTTTTATTTTTCTTCTTCCCTTTCTTCTTACCACCGGATTTTGATTTAGCTGTAGAAGACTCTACAACATGAATATCGGCGGAAACTTCCACGGAAGAATCTCCTGTCGGGGAATCTGGCAAGGTTATGATAGGAGAAGAATTCTTGGAAGACTTCTTCTTACTTTTGGTATTAACCATACCAATCATACCATCAGCGGCATGAGACCCTGAAGGAGCTGCAGCGATTTGATTTTGCTTGGGAAGATCAGGGATTTTCTCATGTAACGTACCTGACTGAGTATAAACTAACTCAAGGTATTGTGCTTGAGCAATTACTTGCTCCTCAGTAACGACTCCAGCCTTAGCTACATCTTCAGTGATCTTTGGCAACAAAGATTTTACAAACCATTCAGCCAAAATCTGATTCGAAATAAAAACCTTCACTAAACGTCGTCGACGCCTCCATTCATGAATGTGATCTGAAATGTAAGTGGACATCGACTGCTTTAATGAAGTTAGTAATTCTGTGCCATTGTCATATCTGACTGGCAACTGAAAATGAGTTAAAAACGAGGTAGCTAACTGACTAAAATTATAAAAAGTGCCTCACGGTAACTCAATGTACCACTTGGCCGCAAGACCAATTAGAGTGCACTGGAAAAGCCTTAGATGGATTGAATCATCTGAAATGGAGTTAGATGCACACCAGAGGTGATAAGTCATCACATGGTTCGACGGGTCCTCTCCTGATCTGCCTTCAAACTTAGGAATATCACTAGGAAACTTATTCGGCATTGGCGGCCAAAACGGAAGATAGTTAATGGGATCGTTCGTTAGGTGCGACAAGTCAGGCAAGTCCAAAGTTGTGATAAACGGTAACTGACGATTAGGGTCCCTAAAACTCTGGGTCATGAGACGAGCCCCAGGAGGAGGATATCGAGGATAACTAGGAATTGGAATTGCATTTGGAATATTGTATCCTCCCGAAAAACCAGGATTAACCAGACCATACTGGGGTTGTTGAGGTTGTTGATATGTATACCCAGGGTATGGTTGATACTGATAGACTAGCTGCTGCACAGCAGGACCGAATTGGAACTGTCCCTGGTACGGTTGATAAGTAAATTGAGGTTGACTAGTGATAACCGTACTTGAACCAGGCTGTCTTACAGGCATCTGAACCAAAGTTTGAATTGTGGGTCCAGACTGAGGTAAAGATGCTTGAGGAGTTGATACAGGAATAGTAGAAACTAGAGCTATCGATACTCCAGAAGTAGGTGGGGTAGATTGAACAGATGTTGCAGTAGTTGCAGCAGCCGTTTGAGACAGAGTACGAGGTGCACTAGGCCCAGGCTAAGAAACTACAGAAGGTGCAGAAGTTTGAATAGTAGACTGGATGGGTTGTTGGGGTGAACCAGAAACCAAGGGTTGTCCAGTTTGAGATGACAACTGCACATTCGGTTGCAAGACCTGTTGAGATTGAGATGGATCCCACACTAAATTCATTCCGGGGTACGGACCCATAACAAGTTGAGGATATGGAGGACCATAACCAAGTTGAGGGTAGGTTTGATAATTCAGAGGCATATTTCCAATTCCTTGAACATATGATTGACCAGAAGGTGGTTGGAAACTTGGGTTCGAGTACTGACCTTGGGGTTGGAAACCTTGAGGCACCTACTGATACTGGGGTTGACCTTGAGGTACATATTGATACTGGGGTTGACCTTGAGGTACATATTGAGTCTGGGGTTGACCTTGAGGAACATACTGTCCTGTAGGTATGTACTGTCCTTGAGGTTGCCCCCTAGGCGGTAATTGAGAATTTTGAGGCTTCCCCCCAAGCGGTAACTGGCCACTTTGAGGTTGAGGATTAGGAATAGTATCTGACATCATGAGAATATCTTCTACACTCAACGACTTAGTACCATTGTTTCCAGTTAATAACCCTTGTTCAATGGGTTGAGGAGATGCTCTCGCAAAAGTACCAGAAAGTGACTGATACCCAGAGGGAACAGAAGGACTGCCGTACAAAAAGGATTCTGGCGATTGAGTAAACATGGACGATTGTCTTGACATATTTAACGGAGGATAGTAACCTCTAGGTGTTGGGTGATAAGGAATAGGAGGTGGTGAAAAACTTAACCCTGGGTTTTCCAAGAAATTAGTCAATGAAAGATACCAAGCACTGCTCCTAGGTGGACTGTAAAGAATTGATTCACGCTCCCTAAGTTCAATAACAGGTTGATTTTCAAGGATAGGGATGCTCACCTCTTCTTCTGGAGTAGCAAGTTCTTCAATACCTATCAAACGAGAAGGAAGATTTTGGGTAATTACTCTTTCTACCCTTGGTGAACCACGACCACTAGAAGCTGGAGAGGCAAACCCCGATGTTGGAGTAGCAGGTTCAGATATCTCAGGTTCCTCACCTATATCACTAGTAGATGAAAAACTACCAGTAATTTCCAAAATGAACACTAATTGTGGATTATAATTTGCTACTAAAGCTTGAAAATCAGGATGTATCACCAAAGAAGACTCTCCTTCTTCAGGTGATCCAACTCTACTGTCCCTAGGAGTTACGAGGGCTCTTAACCCTTCAAGCTGGCTCGGTGAAAACTCAGGAGGTTGGCCCCGAAGTCTACGGGACTTCCTCGGTAATTCAGCCACGATTAAAAATTTTAACTACTTCACACGCAAACAAAGTAAAATCTCAATGAAAACCACCTAAAGCCTCTAAAGAACCAAAAAAATTTGAATCACACGCCTAAAGAATCTAGGAGATCAAACACACACAAACAGTAACTTTCCGTACTGAAAACACTAGTTGGTGATGAAATCCAACGTCATAGAGTTCAATACAGAAATGGCAGTTGGAACAGTTACTCCGGTAACCTGCTTAATGAATAGACTAGCACAAGTTCCTCCACTAAACCGTCTCAAGTGAAGAGAACCCCCCAGAAAATCCAAGTGAGTCTAGCCGACGTCTGCTCCAGGTACAGTGGGATATTCCCACCACTGTCACCTTAGGAAGAATCCTAAAGAATATGGTCACTAAGGTTACCAACCGAAACAAATATACCTGGGGGAACAATCTACGATCCGATACGCACACAAGGGCAGAGTAGCAAGCTCAATCCCCTTGAAGGCTCCTTGACATAATCCAAGGTTTACCAACAAGTGACCCAGGCTCCTCAACAATGGTTAATCCGAGTTTACCATTTTAATACGTGCAATATTCTGGCATCGTTCCCAATGAGGAAGGATTGATTCCCACACTGGTTCGGACATGATCTCGTGCTTCTCCTTTAAGAGGAGCTTTCCCAGAGCATAAATGCAACAATTGGATTTCTTCCTACCGCAAGATACAGCTACTTGTTTGTTTTACTGTCTTGGAGAGTTAATTACTCCCTACTCCAAGACACTAGCCTAAGCTATGTTGGTGTATCAAAGCCCTAGAAAATAAAAATATTACTAGATAGATTTTACTTTAAGCGTTATTTTTATTGGTTTTTGTTTAAAGTCAAGAGGTGGCAGAGATGAAACTTGTGGTGTAAAGACTCAACTCGAAATCACTAAAAAATGCACTTAAGATGATTAAGCAATCTTTTCCCTTCAACGAACTTCTAGCTAGGAAAGGGTTTGAGAATGCAAATATTTGTAAACACAAATCTTTCTTAACAAACAAATTAAAAGAAGAGCTTTTTGTCCTTTCCAATGCACTCAAAACGAGACAACTAGTTATTTTTCACAAAAAATTCCCTTTTCTTTCAAAACACTCAAACGCTACAAGAACAAACTTTTTTCCAAAAGAGAGATTTTTTATATTTTTCATAAAACACTCAAAACTATGGAAATAACCAATCTTGAGATCTACAAACTATTAAGAACCTATTTGAAGTCAAAGCTCACAAGATGTCTTTTTCAAGGATGTTTTACTTAGCTATATGCACACTAAGGACCAATTTATGTAGAATCACAAATCAGTTAAAAAACAATGATCTCTTGTTTCCTTTCCTAAAAATGAAATTCACACTTTGAACACAAGCTTATCAAAATTTCGTAAAGAGAAAACACAAAGTTAGGTTTCTCAACAAAGGTAGATTTCGCAAATGGTCAAACTCATAAGAAGACTGGTAAAAACCAAAGTGATCAGAGGTTTCTACAGCTTCTAAGCTCAGAGCTACTACAAGACCAGGATGAAAATCAAGCCTAAGCACAAAATTTCAACAAATTTCACCTAAAACCCTAACACTAATGAAATTAAACCAAGGAAATCTTTTGACAGGGTACAAGCAAGTCTGGGCAGTGGCTAAAAACCTATAAACAAATTCTAAACTGATAAAAAAGAGAAAATTTAAAATTTCTCAAAATTTTGACAGGGTACGCAGGCAGCCTGTTTACACAGGTGCGATCCCACTCTGTGCACAAAGCAAAAGTGTGTGCAAGTCCGCACTGTACTTAACTCAGAGGGTTCGTTCCTCTCCCAAAAATATGAAAAATAAAAACTAATTGAAAATCAAGTAAATCTACCCAGTCCCACGATCATCAAGTCAAAAACTAGAAACAAAAAGTACAGTTTCTCAGGTCAAAGTAAAAACAAGGAAAAAATCAAGTCCCCAGTGGAGTCGCCATTTTGTCACACGGAATGAGTCGATAGTGCGGACAAGATATACCTTCCTATAATCTTATGATATCTAGTGACAAGCAAGCCAATCAAAAACTATCTTTCTCTAAATATGCATTCATAAACAAAGGCAATGTGTTTAGGCCTACCTTGGGTCCAATGCAAGTTTGTGGAAGCCTCGCTCTTTTGATCCAAATGAGCTCCCTTGTTGCGAATATGCAAACACAAACAAGCAAACAAATTAAATAGCACCTGAAAAGCCAATATCATAAAATATACTTAACATGATGATCAAGGAATTCATGAAACAAATGACATAAGGCACTTTGTTGAGAAAAATGAATCTGATTGTATTAATTCAAATGAAGAAGAAATTTACAACCTATGCCTTGATGCTGTACAAGCTCCTCCCAGGGTCCAACAAGAAGTATCCTCTACTTTGACAAGTTTCACTCTCTTCCCAATGAAGCCAAAAAGGTATGTGATCTCTCCTCTCAAGCTTAACTAGGAAGTCTTAATTTCACCAGCATTTACCCTAAAAAATGTTCAGCTTCTAACCTCCTTAGCAACCAGCCCAATGCCTGTATTTATAGTGCAATGGAGGGAAGTTACTAGGTTCACCTTTAAAGGGATAAAGCCCTCCTTCAAAGGGATAGCTCCCTTAGTCAAGTGATTAGCTCCTTCTCTTTTGGGATGCATGAACCACATCAGAGCGAACAATCCACGTCAAAATTCCTTCTAGAATCCTCTAGAATTAACCCAAAGTGAGTTTTTTATAATAAACTTGCGCCTTTTTGACTTTCACAGGGGTCCGCACCCACTCCCTTAGGGACAGAGCGGGCAAGTCCGCAGGTAACATGAACAAAGGGTGTGGGACCGTAGGTAATAGTGAGAGAAAGTGCGGAACCAGAGCTTTGTTGATTTTTACTGTCTTTCTCTCATTTTCAAAGCTTGACTTGAAGAGCTGAGGTCTGAGACTTGCTTAGGAGGACAGTATAAGTGTTGATGGACCCATACTGACTGCAAATAATCATGGTGACAATATTTTTGTGTAACACCCCTAATGGAGGTCTCTACATGAGTATATGTCTCTACTCGATCTCCTTTCGACTTCTCTAGTTGTGGCTGCTCCACAACCCCCTAAAGCTACTTCACCAATTGTGGCTCCTCCATAATTGTCTGAGACTTCTTCTGGCACTACATGTTGAGAATTAATTTACTCTCCCTCTCAACGACCAAGTCTCCTTCAGTTGCCTTGCTCCTCAAGGCTTTGCATGCATCTTAAACCTCAAGAGCATACAGGTTCTTGACTCGTGAACCGATCTGCTTCACCTGTCTCGTGGTGATGTGTCAAAGGAAAACCTTTCCCTTACTGAAGACTATATCATAGCCTTTGTCTTCCAGCATAGTGATCGAAACCAAATTTTTCTTTAGTCCTGGTACATACTTGACATCAGTCAAGGTAATTTGAGCTCCATTCTCCCTCTGAAAAACAATCGTGCCTACACCTAAGACACTATACTTTTCATCATTACCCATCACTATGAGTATCTGAGAACTTTCTCCTCCAAGGTACTGAAAAAATTATTGTCGCCGATCATGTGGAAATAAGCTCCACTGTCAAGAAACGAACCACATCCCACCATGGATGAAACCATGCATGCAAAGAGGGTGAAATCGAACTCGAACTGTGAGGCCAGTGCCTCACCTTCTAATCCTTCCTTGGATCCCATCTTGGATTTCCTCAGTGAACAATTTGTAGCAAAATGGCCCACCTCATGACAACGAAAGCATCACACTTTCAATTTGTCAAAATTCTTCCCACCATGAGAAGAACTTGATTTTAGGTGAGAATCCTTCTCCTTCCCTTTCTTTGCCTTACTCGCTAAGGTGCAATTTTCTTCATCCTCCTTGGATGAAGAAGATCCATCTTTGGTGCTTCTCTGTATCTCCTCTTGCATCAGATCCGACCAAATTCATTCCCAATATAGCAGTTTCTCTCTTCTATTTACTAAGTCTTGGTAGCTATGCCAGCTCTTAGGAAGACTGAGGAGTGCAAGACTCACCATGTCACCATCAGCGGTTGTGATCCCTACACTTCCAAGCTCATCCCTGCAGGTGGTGAGCTTGTTCAGATATGTAGAGATCATGTCTCCCTTTTCACACTTGATTTTTCGAAGCTTGTCTTTCAGCGCCAGCTTCCTCTTATCGCTGCTATTCTGATATAGATCTTTCAATGTTTTCCACATCAAAAATAGTGTCTCCTTCCCATGGAGACTCGAGACTATGTGGTCTCAAACTCCCTCCAGAAGGATTCTCCTTGCTCTAGCCACACATTTCTTCCATTCCGCCAATTTAGTAGTATCAGTCGGCTTGGGGACTTCTTGATCAATGAATTCCCTTAGATTGTTATCTTCTAATACTGCTTCCATGCAATCCTTCCAGGCTATATAATTCGAGCTGCCATCAAGGGCATACTAGAGTCTTAAACTAATGATCGCCATTGGTGAAATTGAGATGTGATAAGAACTCGATTTCTATATTTAGGAACCTCAAACTTCGAACTTCTCCCTTCTTGTACATTGTTCTCTCCTTTGATCACCTTTGCTTCGATACCATGTAGAAATTCCCACTGTAGATCAATAGATTATGCAATATACTAAAGCAAAATACAAGATCTACTTCTACAACAAACTTTGTGGAAGCTTAATCGAATATGAGAAAGATCAATTAGAACACATATAATTGAGAATGAGAAATCAATCACACATAACACAGAATAAATAACCCGGGGAAAGTCTCAACCTAAAACCCCAATCTTTGTATTATCATACAAGTGGAAATATGTTCGAGTTACAAAAAGAATTAGCTCTCAAGATATCCTGCTCTCTCTACAATCAAACAATACTGCTCATAGACAGTCAAAGGCTCTCACAACCTTCTCCTCTGCCCTCCAAGCCTCCTATTTCCTTGCACAGTTTTTCCTAGGGTCCAGTGCTTCCACTTGTGTGAATTCCCACCTCACACTACTCACTTGGCTCAGAATTAACTGCATAAACCTGAAGGAGATAATTCCTTCTGCATGGATGAGATTCCTATATAGGAAAAAATCCTCCAAGTGATAGTACATTGTCCCTTCCTCTGATCTCAACTAGGTCTCTATCTGAAATGACATGAATGAGTTATTTATGAGAGAATATTCAGTTATCTGGAAAGAAACAGTTACATGCATGCATGCATTAACTAACTAAACTCGCAATTAATTCAACAAACTATTGGAACTAATCTAATTGGACTTAACTCAGTTAACTGAGCCAACTAATTACATCTCATCCTTATCTCTTTAACGGATGGATAAATTCCTCAATTAATGGGATAACTGTTGCATGTCGCCACATACACTTAATGTTTGATTTTCTACAACTAATTAACTCAAGATGAATTAATTAATTATTTTACAAACAACTGCTAAGATCAAATTTGAATTTTACTTCTCAATTTTAGTTCAGGGACTAACTAAAATAGGAATCTATCCCGAACTGCTATTTTTAGCAATGCTATTTATAGCACTTCCATTTTTCATTCCTTGCTGCTATGTCCAACACTGGTACCCGAACTACTATTTATAGCAATGCTATTTTTAGCATTTCTTGTTGCCATTTTCAACAATTTGGGGCTTTCATACATCGGCACATTTTCAGGAAAATCTGAGAAAGGTTTTTGTTAAAAATGTTGTTTGGACACCTCCACATCAGTCAAAATGCACCTAGGTCATACATATTGGATTTTAGGGAATAATTAATGCTTCCGCTCCAAATTTGTAGCAGTTTTCAAACAAAAAAGTTCCTCCTAGATTTGTGTGCATATTAAGTCTAATATGAAAATTCTAGAACCTGGGTTTTTGTCCCAGTATAGGAAATTGGGTAACATGTTGGTGGTTTTCTAGAATTGGCCATTGTTTAGGAGATCCAAAGGGCTCTTTGAGAAGTATTAGTATAAAATCAAGTAAAACCCAGATTTGCAAAAGTAGCAAAACAATCAAATTCAAGCGCAATTTCTGAGGCAATGGAGATGAATTAGAAAATTCCAAGAGAGGTTCTTTTAAAAATATGACAAATTAGGTTTCCTCGAAAGATATTTCCTAGATTCGCATTGTTCTAAGAGTTAGACGAGGTTATTTGAGGCAGTTTTATAAAAAAGACTGTTTTTTCTAGAATTCCAAAATATGCTCAATTTTGCAAAATTCGTATTAGATTTGTGTTTCTTCAATTGGATTATGGCTGAACTAGATCTCCCATCCATGGAATATTGTTGGGATTCAATCTCCATAATGTTTGCAAAATATTGTCTTGGATAAACCAAAACTTGTAATGTAAAAAGATTATAAAAACAGAGCCATGGCTCCAAGCCTAGCTAGAAAATCATTCATTGTATTCTCATGCTACTGAGATGAGTGCTAGGGGTTCTACCCCCTTCCTCTAATCAACTAAAGTTGGACTACTGAATTTTGTGATCTATTACAGAACGAGGTTTCATTGATAACAAGCATCAATGTTAGGTTTCCTTTTCATTTTTGTTACATTTTGTTAATGCTTCTCTCTGATCTGTAATTTAATATTTATTTAAAGAGGGTGCAAGATGGTTTGTTTGAGCCCAACCAATCCAACTTGTCACACCTCTATTATTTAGTGTTGTGTGGCTTGGAAATTCATAGTAAGATATCATGGTGTGTGCTTTATAGTTCAATATTTGATACTTTGCACAATTTTGTTTCTTATGCTCTATTTTCCATTGGAATATATACATTTTATTTTGATTCAAGATTGCATTAAGTTTTTCTTAGCATACTTTATTTTCTTAAATAAACCCTGAAGTGGATTTTGGTCTTTTACATAAAAATCTTGCATTGTTAAGTTCCGAATGGTTTTGAATTCAAGGTTATGGAATTATTCCTTTAACTCTCTTGTTGAAGAATTAAGCGTATAAATGAAAGGAACATAATCTTTATGTTTGGACATTGATATTATTTTTTATTTTAAAACAAAGCCAATTCACAAGTAAAACATTTTGAGACTATTTAAATTCCTTATTTAGAATAGAAACATAGTATGGTTGTGAAGAATTAAAGCGTAAAGGACTCTTGTGCGTTGGTTTGACTTAATGTCATTAATTTTCCTAAACTTGACAGTGTGAAGACTTTTGTGTTGTGCATACCTCATGATTCATTTAACACATCTTGCTTATATGTTTTGGATGCATACCATGTGAGAATAAAGTAGTAAGGAATTTCTTAGCATAAAGAGTGAGAATTTGTGTTAGTACAGGAATGAGACAATAAGGAGTTTTCTAGCACAAAATTCTTGATGCAGGAACCAGATTCATTAGTATAGGAATTATTTGGTTGTCAATATGATTTTCTTGAATTGGTTGTGGAAGCTTGTGTTTTAAAGATCTTTATTTCACTTGCAGTTATTTTGGTTATGCAAATTACACATTCAATTAACACATCTGGTTTCTCATATTTTGAACACAAAATGAATGAGCATGAGTAGTGCAGGAATTGGAATAACTAGAGAATGAGAATTAAGATTGCGCAATTTGATGTCTTGTGTGACTCCTTGAAGCACTCTTGTGGGATTGATTGGATTGAGACGTGTTATTTTGATGCTTTTGATTATTTATCTAGTTTGAAATCTCAGTTTGCTTGATACGTTAATGAGTGAAGTAGATAGTGTCTAGATTGATCAAGTTTTCCTTCTTTTAATGAAATAATCAAATCTAGTGTAGGAATTGAATTGAGAATTTATGCACTATTTTCTAGAACTTAGAAGGTTGTTAATGGTTTTGTAGTATGAGTGTTTATGGTTTCACTTTTAATGAATGCTTTTGACTGTAGGATTGGAGTGGATAATTATTGATGTTTGTAGGATAAATTAGGGTTTTATTTTGTAGGTTGCTAGAGTCTTTCTCTGTCATTTCCAATGTTGCGTCTCAAAGTTCACAAACTCCCAGATTGACAACTAAATGTTGGGCCATTAATATTCCCAATATTGCACCCAACAGGGGATTTTCCTATTGAGATGAACATAGACCATCTGCCTCTCTTTATTAATTTGGGCTTGCACACAAGTGAGCTATAGGAAATGTAGACCCAACAATCTCAAGATATAGTGCATGCAAGTGGAAGAATCCTCATGAACCAAGAGAATCAAGAGCTCTTCGCTACAGCCTTGGAGCAACACTTTCAAGCGGAAAAAAAAAATGTAGATATCAAAGAAGATAGTGTAGGAACCTAGTGCTTTTGTAGAAATATGTTGATACCTCTAATCCACAAAGCCTTAGAGGTGTGCATAAGATATCATCCTAAGAAGAAGGTCTCAAACAATTTTCCAACTAATTCATGGTATGATTAAGAATGCAAGGCTACTAAAAGGTCTCTTACGAAGGAAACAAAAAGTGAAATCGTGAAGACGTATAAAAATCTGATTAAAACTAAAAAAATAAAGCTACGTGGCTGCGAGAAGGAATGAATTATTTTCTTTGGGAAAGAAAAACCCCAAATGTTTTTGGTAGTAGCTAGAACAAAAGACAAAGAAGACATACAATAATATATCAGTTGCGTAGTGGTTAGATTATGTGAACCTCCTCTATGAGAGAGATCAAGAGAAAAGTAATCCCCACATAATCAACTCTACAACTGAGTTATTCTCAGTGGAGGAGATCAAGCGATATGTAAAAAAATTTAGCAAGTGGTAAGGCTCAAGACGTTGATGGTTTGCAAGGAGAATTTTTAAAGTGGGGTGTTGAGACCTTGGCTCCAATCATTAAAAGGATATTCAACAAGATCACACAAGGCAATGTTCCAGTGGAATGGACTACGGGCATGATTATCCCACTTTACAAAAGTGGAGACATCAATAATCCCACTAATTACCACACTATTATGGTCAATCCTCTTCTTGGAAAATTGTTTGGGAGCATGTTGGAGTCTAAAATCAACAATTGGGCAAAACAATAGGGTAAAAGAGCTAAAGGGAAAGCTAGTTTTAGGCCAAGGCACTCTACCATTGATTATTGCATCACTCTTAGGTACTTAATCAAAAATATTTGGGACGTCCAAAGCGAGGAGGCCTTTTGATGCTTTTTTGATTTCAAGAAATATTTTGACACTGTCCCTAGAGATAAGCTCTGAAGAATAATAGGATAGCTCGTAATTCCAAGGGAGTATAGAGCAGATGTGAATAAACATTACAAGAAAGTTAGTAAAAAAATTAGAACTAAGGAAGGATTTTCTAAATGCTTTGGTTGTGACATAGGGGTTAACCAAGGGTGCCCTCTTTCCCTCACGCTTTTTGGTTTATATATTGATAAGTTGGAAGAATGGGTGAGAAACACAAGTGGAGAGGGTGTTCTATTAGTAGGATACGTGGTGAAGTTGCTTATGTATGCAAATGGTCTTATTCTAATTGCAAACTTTTCTCATGGTTTGAGAGAGAATTTGAAGGCATTAGAGCTCTTATGTCAAGAGGTGGGGATGCAAGTAAACACTAGAAAAAAAAAATTCATGATCTTCTCTTTGAAGTGGAAAAAACAAAAAGTTGATTTTATTTTTGAGGGAAAAGCCTTGGAGTTAGTGGAAGAGTATAAGTACCTAGGAATTGTTTTTCACAACAGGCTCAATTGGGAGACATGAAGAACTGGGAGAATTCAAGGGGGACGGAGAACTTCTTACCTTGTTCAGAATCAATGTAGGAAAGGGGAATTATGGGATTGGAAAATCAAGAAAAATCTTTTTGGATTGTTAGTCACTATGGTTTTCCTCTATGGGTGCGAAGTTTAGGGAAGCAGCATGTCAGACAACAAATGGAGACAGGTAGAAAGAATTCAAAAACACTTAATCACTAGTAACCTTAAAGTCAAATCAAATTTCCCATATGATATATTGCTAGCGAAGGTTGGTTTGTTTCTATTAGGTCCCTATACTACTAGTGTAACCCCTTATTGTTATTAGTACAACCCCCTTATTATACTGTTGTGCCCATGCAGTCCCCATATTGTTATTATGGTGCCCCATAGAAGCCCACTATTGTTATTATTGTGCCCTTACATTATTATTGTTATGTCAGCTCTGATTATATTATGACCCCTTAGACTCCTATATATAGAAAGGAGGTCTTGTCATTTGTATCATCGAAGAATTGTTCATTTGTGTAATTTAAAGGATGTTTCCCCCTCAAAGAGGTTGAATTGTAAGGCGTTTATCTTTATTTTTTATATTTTTGTGATTTGGTTTCATAACATTTGGTATTAGAGCTTTGGATTCTAGGGTTTCGCTACTTCAAACACGTCAGCATGGAATTTTTGCTATAACATTTTTGCTACAAAGTTTCAGAAGCTAAAAAAAAATCGATTTTAGAAGAAATCGATTTGCACCTCGAGTCCAAATTTCAAATATTTTGTCACTACAATTTTGAGGATATGATCTGAGGAAATTAGGGTTTTTGCTAGCTCCAAAATTTCATCTCAAACGGGTCATCATGGAATTTTCGCTATAATTGTTTTTCTAAGAAGGTTTAGAGTCCGAAATTACAACCCATTTGGGCCAAAATCTTGGTAAAGCTCAGTTCCAAATTTCAGATCTTGTCTCGCTATAGTTTTGGAGATATAAGCTGAGGAAGTTAGGTTTTTTGGAGACTCCCGATTTACATTCTAAATAGGTGACCTTGGGAAAATCATCATAACTTTCTCTCTAAGCATCAAATTGAAATTTCATTAGAAGTTATAGAAAGAGGACGGACTATAGTTTTCTATGTATATTGTTCATATCTAAAGCTTGAAACAGTGACACATGACATGTCATACACATTCGCTCTACTGAAACATTATATAATTAGATCATCTTAGGAGATTTTGCATAACTCTTCCTTGCAGAATCCAATCTTGATCAGACTTGCAGGGTTAGAAAGAGCACTCAGAGGGTTACTGCAGGACGCAATTTTAGAACTTGGAGATCTGAAATTATAGAGTTACAATCATTTCAAGATCGAGCTCCTAAAATCAAGAAAAGGCGATATGAGAAAGTTTGATGGCAAGGATCCGATAAATTGGATACTACAGATGGATCAATATTTTGATCTACATCATGTGCAATTATTACAAAAGGTACGTATTTCATCTTCATAATTAGAACTGGATCAATTTTTATGGTATACAGGGCTTTTTTCTTGTAAACCACTTGTTATGTGGTCGATTTTCATGGAGGAAATTATAACACATTATGAGGATACAAAGAGAAACACGTTCTTTAGCCAATTGATAACTCTCAAACAAATGGGTTCAATGGCAGAGCACATTGAGGACTTTCAAAAATTGAATATAAGGGTAAATGATATTCCATAGAAGCAAAGGATTGATGTCTTCATAGGGAATTTAAAGGATAACATTAAACATGAGGTTCGTCTTTGGGGACCTGATTCATTGGAGAAGCCATTCAGGTTGGCAAGAAAAATTGAAAGTGAAATTATGGAAACAAGGAATCCCACCAATTACGACTATAATTATGGAAGTGTTTTTTCTCCTAGCCTTCCACAACCTACAAGGTTTACATGACAACAATTGGAAGAAAAAAAGAAAAAGGGCTTTGTTACAATTGTGATAGCAAATACACTAAAGGGCATAAGTGTGTTGAGAAGAAATTATTTTACATAGATTATGAATAGTAGGAACAAAATGATCAAGAAACATCAAAACAAGAGGATATGCACCAGGAACCAACCCCAGAGAAAGAAGAAATGAATCTGACCATATCTTGTTACCACTCCTCAAACTCGCAAGATAGAAGGACATATCAAGAAGAAAAAGGTTCAAGAAGTGAAATATCACATAGAGAAAGAAGAAATGAAGCCGACCATATCTTGTAATGCATTGGCTGAAATTACCACTCCTCAAACTATCAATATAGGAGGACATATCAAGAAGAAAAATGTTCAAGAAGTAAAAAATCACATCAAGCATCAAGAAATGAGTCCAACCATATCTTGTAATGCATTAGAAGAAATTACGACTCCTCAAACTCTCAAGATAGAAGGACATATCAAGAAGAAAAAGATTCATGCAGTGAAAGATCCCATCGAGCATCAACAACAATTTCTCCAATTTTTAAAGGATAATGCCACTTTGGTGTAGAATCAAATGAAACAATGGGAAGATCAACATCACAGTAAAAGAAGTTTTGCTGTAGGTGATTGGGTATTTTTAAGGCTACATCTCAAGCAAGCTATTTATGAGAAGGAAATTTTGGCAATACTACATGCACTTAAGAAATGGCAACCTTACCTAATGGGAAGACACTTCAAGGTACAAATGGATCATGATAGTCTTAAGTACTTTTTAGCACAAAGATTATCTTTAGAAGAACATAAAAAATGGGTCACAAATATGTTGGGTTATGACTTTGAAATCATATACAAAAAATGAAAGAAAAATGTTGTTACAGATGCACTCTCAAAAAAGGATGAGGATGTGGAAGCATTGTTTTGTGATATTTCTATTATCCAACTAGATTGGATAAATGAAGCAAGGGATGAATGGAAGAAGGATGAAGAAGTGTGGCCACTCATTCAAAGGTCGCAGAAGATCCTAGTTCAAACAATATTGCCAAAACTTGACGAGGAAGGAAAAATCTTATTAGAAACTGGAGCAGTCATAGAAACAAGAACCTGACAGCTAAGAAATCGATCAATTTCAGAGTATCTCATCAAGTGGAAGAACTTACCCGCTGAAGATTCCACATGGGAGGACAAGAATATTATACATAAGCATCAAGAACTACTCAAGCGTTGAGGACAACACTTTTTGAAGGAGAGGGGCATGTTAGGTCCCTATACTACTAGTGTAACCCCTTATTTTATTAGTACAACCCCCTTATTATATTGTTGTTCCCATGTAGTCACCATATTGTTATTATTGTGCCCCATAGAAGCCCACTATTATTATTATTGTGCCCTTACATTATTATTTTTATGTCGGCTCTGATAATGTTATGACCCCTTAGACTCCTATATATAGAAAGGAGGTCTTGTCATTTGTATCATTGAAGAAATTTTCAATTGTGTAATATAAAGGAGGTTTCCCCCTCAAAGAGGCTAAATTCTAAGGCGTTTATCCTTCTTTTCTATCTTTTTGTGAGTTGGTTTCATAATAGTTTCTGTTGGAAGCTTTAGCAATCATGCATTTGTTATCAGAGGGCATGGATGAACACTAGTGGCCCAAGTTGATTATGGCAGAGACTTAAAGCATAGGAATAAAACTTGGAGGAAGAAAAATGAAAAGTGGATGGGAAAATGGGGAATAAATTGGTGGGATTGTCCTAATTCTAAAGTGGAAATAAAGATTGGGGTACTTGAAAAATTTAGGACTGCCATGTGGGAAAAACAGGTTGACCGTAAAAAAATGATATATGTCAATAATTTCAATCTAACATGGTCACATAATGAAAATACCTATTTGAGTGTCTCAATCAAGGGAAAGGTTAAGATTTTAATAGCACAACTAAGGACCAAATCCCATCATCTTAGATGTGAAACAGGTATATGGGTAGTTCCCAAGGAAGATTAGGAAGAAAGAACTTGTGTCTTTTGTGAGGAAGGAGCGGTTGAAACCGAATGTCACTTCATCATGGAGTGTCTTGCCTATCAGGACGTTCGTAGTTAGTTCAAAAGCGACCTGAAAGTGGACAATCTATGTGAGCCATTTTTGGAAGGAAGGCTTCACAAGACAACAAACGTTTTGATCATGATTAAGTCCAAGAGGGATTTTATGGAGAGAAACTTGATTGTATGAGGTTTTGTTGGTTGGATATCTGGGTCCCTTATATCATTTTGGTCTCGTGGACGTCATTCAAGTTCTTCAATTCAATTTAGTTCTTCATTTGGAGAGTTGCACTGATTAAACATGTCAACCGAAGCACTCGGTGATCTGAAAATGGGGCACTTAGGCTTCTTGTCTAACTTACAAGAACCTCTCCCACTTCCAAAGCTTTAAATATTCCCAAGTCTTAATAATTAACCAATGCGGAATTAAGAAATGCTTGAAAATATGGGTGTATACTTGTATTTGCTTTCCACTGATTACTTGCTTTAATTTTTGTTGTTGTGTTGTAAATTAATGTGTTGCAACTAATATATAAATGCATATAACAGTAAATAAAGCAGCAAAGACAATGTAGCAATAAAACAGATACATGAACAACAATATTAATTTGGAGTTCACCCACAACTCTTGGGCTAGGTCTCTGTGAGCTCTAGTTAATTCAACTAGGCTCTCTAGGATTATGGTATAGGTCCTTTTTACAAGTTCTTGGCTCAACTCCTGTTGTTTTACACAAAAACAGTGGGTTCAGACCCCATGTTATCCCCTGGCTCTTGAAGCTCTGGCTCTTGGCTCTCTGGCTCTTGGTTTTGGCTCTTGGCTCTGACTTTGGCTCTTTGGCTCTTGGTTCTAGCTCTTGGCTTTGACTCTTTGGCTCTTTGCTCTTCAGTTTTGGCTTTTGTCTACCCTTTATCAGTTTACAGCTCTCTGGGCTTTCCACTTGAAATCCAAGTGACTCCCTTGGCTGCCTTTTGCTTCTGCACTACCTCCTTCACCTTGGCTTCCCACCTTGGCTTCAAGTTCAACAACAAAAACCCCCAACAATCAACAACAACCAACAATCAACTCAGCAGCCATCAACAACTCAGCCAGCCCTTTTGTCTTTGACATCCATGGCTTGTAAGCCACAACGACGTTGTTGATTCATTTCCATCTCGGGCTCTTCGTATCCCTGTTTTGGTCCACTTGAATCCCTTCTTTTAGTGTTAGCAATCATTGCTAAAACCCTCGGGGATGAATGCCACCTATTCCACAATGGAAGGAGCCACTGGTGCTTTGAATCCTTGAAACAACCCTTTTTCATTAACACAGAGAAATGCTGCAAAAACACAGGAAATCCTCCAAATCTCTGTTTATCGGACTTCAAAAGTCCTTAATTGTGCACTATATTCCTATCGGGTATGCCCGTAAGTCACCATCGCAAGTTGCTGATGCCTTGTTCCAAGGTTTCCCTTTGTATTTTAAAATTTTATTAAAACGGTGAAATTAATGTAAAAAAATGGATTTGGCGGATCTCAAAATATATCAAACCCAGTTCATATTGTCGTTGGGTCCGATCATCGCATCGCATATATGTATATAGCATATCCCTATTCCTCTGTAATTCGTCGATGCGATGTTGCGATGTGACTTGTCGCAATCGGAAATCGCTCAAGCCTGAGGTCTTTCCCATATAGCATGGTTTGTGCCAACGCAGATTGCGATCCACCGATATTGGCGATCGCGGTATCAGATCGACCCGGTCCCATTGCACGTTATGCCTCCGACTGCCCACCGACTACCACCGAAAATTGCGATTTCCGATCAGATCTGGATCGTTGATCGGCTAGATTCGACGACCCTTGTGCATTCACTATTAAAGCCTCCGATAGGCTTCATTTCCGCCATTTCTTCATATTTTTAAGGCTCGATAGTGTAATCCGAATTGTTAAGAGGTCCTCGTTTTCTGATGGTTTTGACCATTTATGAGGATTTTGAAGACTTAGAGGGTTTTTAGAATCCCTTTTTAAGGGATTTTGCTCCTTTTTCCTTTGAAAAATGACAACTTCATTTTATGATAACTCCTTCATCGGAAGTCTATTTTCACCCATTCAAGTTGCATTGGATTTAAAATGGGGAGATCTCTGTAATGAGACTATTTTTGATAACAGCCAGTGACTTTCATTTTCCTCTAATTTACAAAGGATTTGTGCCATTTGGCACCTTTTACCTCTTACATGAAGTCTTTTAGACTTAGAGGTTTATCCAGGATCCATTTTTGGATCACTTGGTGATATATGCGCACTTGAGCACATAAATTTCATTGAATGTGGAAAAAATTGAGTGCTCCCTTCCCAAGTGGCACGTCAAAGGTTGCTTGAACAGTTACATGTGGGACATACAAATTTAAAAGAATTACCAAGTGCAATTGAAGAGCTCAGTTATTTAGAAGTTCTAGAAATAGGAGGCCCTTTGTTGGACATGCTGTCGCATTCGTTGGGTAACTTAAAGAACTTGAAGGAATTAATGGTAGACAACTGTGATGCATTGAAATTTTTACCAGATTCGCTACGTGACTTAAAGGCCTTGAAGAAATTGAAGATAGAAAACTACAATGCATTGAACTATTTTCCAGCTTTGATATGTGACTTGAGGAACTTGAATAAATTGTGGCTATGGAATTGCTATGAATTAAAATGTTTTCCGGTTTCTCTCGGATGGTTGACTCAGTTGACTGAGTTGTGGGTAACTAGTTTTCCGTTGATACAGGACATCCCGTTTATGGAGGAGGAGGTGAAAGGAGAAATCGAAACATTGAATGATTTGAACTCTTCCACTCACAACAACTGCGTACTTTTAGGGCTTCAATGGTTATGTCTAAGCCATATGGAGATATCAGAGGTATCATTTTCTAAAGGGTTTTTTGTTGCAACCCTCAAATTCTTTCAATAGAAAGGTTTAATAATGTGGTGGAGGTTGGAAGATTTCCAAATACACTCACATATTTTTAGTTTTTGCAATGTCATAATTTGAGGAGAATATATAATATTTGTGGTCTTGCACATCTTCAATTTCTTGACATTAGGTTCTGTCAAGAATTAGAGGAGTTACCACGTATTGAAACATTGGTATCTTTAAGGGAGTTGAGAGCAAATGAATGTGTGAAATTGAAGATCATTCGGGGATTGGGGCAGCTAACAAAGTTTCAAAAACGATTAGTTTGTAGGTGTTCCGAATTGGAAGAATTAGAAGCATTCAACATTCTATGTCGTTGGTTAAGCTTAGTGCTGAAGGATCTCCCAAACTATAGTTGGGTGCAGGAGCACTGGATCAACTGCACCAAAGATGTTCAGTAAGGTATTTGGACTAAATGAACATTTAGTTAAGGGGTTGTCCCCACTTTGCACAGGACAAGGACTTTATCCATCACTTTGACACTTTGAAAAATATTAATGAGTGGAGTGATTACAATTTGTGTGTCTATCTTTCTTATTTATATTAATGAATTAATTAATATTATTCTCAAAGTACGCCATAGTTACAATATTTGCAAAATAAACAATACTTCCCATATTTTCAAATCAATTAAATTTTTCCCTTTTGGGATTATGATGGTTTTGCTTAATTGGCCAAAGAAATTGAGGCATTTTATTTAAAAGTAATAAATAAATTTTAAAAAATTGCATTATATAATAAAAAATTGTGATATATTTATCAAAAAATAATTTATTTATATATTATATCATTTTTTTTTATTAATTAATATTATTTTGAATTTTAGGAGCTGAAACCTATAATAATCACATTTTGTAATTATTATATTTTTCACATTTATAATTATAAAATATATTTTCTTTAAAATTTTTTATAATATATTTTTAATTTAAATACTTTTTAGATATTAATGCACCACAAAATTTTTACTTTTAAGTTTAATTAATTTACTCTGTAGATATTTAACACCAAAATTTTTCTGGTGATGAATCAAAAGTTTAAATCTTCTCTTTATGATTGAAAAGTATACTAATATTTTTTACAAATTAACAAAAATACAAAATTATCACCATTCAATTCAATTAAATTATATATATATGAACCATAAAAAATATTAATGAAAGTAAAAATGTAATAATATCATTTTTGTAATTTAAAAAAAAATACTTAAAAAATCATATAATCACTTTACTTTGGCTTTTGTATCCTTGCAACATAAAGTACTATAATGATCTTTAATTCATTTTTGTAACTTTGAAAGAAATTATTGAAAAAATGATACAAATATTTTATTATAATTTTTTATGAACATTGTTACATTGCAATATAAACAAGTAGTAGGGATAATTCACTTATTTTTTCAAAGCAATTCAAGGTTTTTCAATTTTTATTATACTTGATATTTTAAATTGAGGTATGATAGATGATCTAATCTTATAACTAGAACAATTATATAGATTAAATGGTTGGTAAAGGATGATAGACATCAATATGTGAAGGCAATTCTTGGTGAGGCAATGATTTTGGTGTGTGTTAAAAACCTCAAAAGCTCTAGTACTTAATACATAACTTTCATCGTGAGTTGCAATTGCGCCATGCTTCCTTGCACTCAGAGCCAAAGTAAACCAAAACATATATGTTCTTTAAACATAATATGAAAAAATGGAGGTGGAAGGAGCTACAAGGGTAATATTTTTCCCCAATGAAAAAATACATATGTAGTTTGCTTGGGGCCAGGGGTAGCATCCAACAGAAAAGTGGAATATCTTTCCCTTTGGAAAAGGCTGGAACTAGAAATTGACAAGAAAATCACCAAATTTTCAGTGTTTGGGAACTCAATGATAACAATTCGTCAAGTGAGGAAAGCAAAGGAATCATGGAATATAGACCTTCCTCTATATTTGCAAAGGATAGTCTAACTATGTAGGCAATTTGAACAAATTGTTTTCTTTTTCGCGTCTTTAGACAAATGAATTTCAAAGTTGAGTTTTTTTTGCAAACAAAGGAGCTACTATTGATCAAGGGGCTCTAGAAGTTAATGTCGACTGACGTTAACTCCTTTTCAAGGACACGACGGGATGGAGGTCCTCTATTTTCATTATACCTCCATCTAGTGGATGGTCTATGTCTCAGCAAGGTGAAGTGGCATATGAATTTAGCTCTATAGGAAAAATGGCATTCACTAAGGTGATGGGAGGTTTGGCGTTGAATTAGCATTTAAAACTACACAACTTGGAATAATTTTTTATCCATCTTCGTATACATGGGCTGACGTTCCAAGGAATTCTTTGTACTCTAAACATGGAAGTGGAGGTTATGCAATTTAATGCATGAGGGGAGAATTTCCACAAATTAATTGGATTTAAACGAAGTGAATTCAGTTTATTTTTCCCCTTCTCAGTGCCATTATTTAGAAAATGTAATAGGGGTTCGAGTTGGTTTTGCTTATTGAATTCAATTGTGAGAATATGTGAGGTCCGCACATGGAGGCTCTAGTGAATCGTCCCACAAAGGTGAGCTCACCAAGTTAAATTTCTTGTTGGAATCAGTGGAAGGTTTGATGCAAACTTTGATGCATAAGAAAGATGTGAAGAAAAAAAAGAGGTTGACCATTTAATTGCTTATGACAACTAAAAATGAATTGTTGGAAAGCAAGTTTGGGAAGTTTTAGTTGGTGATGCGAATAAAAATGGCTATTATGTCCCTCAAGATGGAAAAATTTTAAAGCAATGTTAGCATAGGAGAAAAGTATGACATGTACATAGTTAGATCCAATGAGGACCAACCGCAAAAAATCCCAAAATTGACTAAAGAATCCAAAGCACAATGCGAGAATGGTGGTCCAATAATATAGGTTTCCTACATATATGAAAGTTTTTTAATGTTTTGTAGATATATACTATTGTTACGAGTCTTTTGCAGAGTTTATAGTAGGATATATTTCATAATATTGAGAAAATTTTGTAACAAGCACATAAGTTCTATTTTGTGGGTCATAGAATGTAGTAGTATGTTGGCACATAACACAAAATGTAAGGGTTTTGGCCTAGTCTCCACATCAATTTTATAATACAAAATGCTACTTGTTTCTTTCGAAAAAAAAAAAAAAACGGAACATCAAAGCAAGTTTATCTCAAAATTTTGCACCAAAATCGGTCTATTGAAGCCAAACCTACCTATATCATTGCATTAATTCACACCCAACTTTCCTCATGCAAAAAAACTAGCAGAATGGAAGGTCAATAATTTATTTTACTCTAGAATTCTAGATTCAAAATGGCACAACACTAATAAAGGAACAAACCTTCTTCCAAGAAAATAAAAAATCCAAAGGACTGGAAATTCATATAAGGAAATGTCAGATAAATATTGATTCAATTGCAAGACTTGTGGTTTATTTGACATCAATCCTTTTTCTTTCTTTATTTCATCTAAATTTTCGTTTCAGTTATGGCTACTAGAGATGGATGGGACAAATACAAACTCACCAATAAGTATAGCTTTAATCTATGTCTGATGACTGAAATAATTTATTGGCCTCAATACCTTTTTGTAATTGGTGTGTGATTTCTTACGATGAGTATCTGCATAAAATAAAAAAGCATAAAACATCACATCACATTCAAGAAGGAAAAGGTAGAAACCCAGGCTAGCCTCACAAGAAAAAGGACTAATTGTAATGAAGCCAAACTTGAAGGCTAACAACAATAAAAGACATCACCATCACATTTAAGAAGACGAAGGAAAAAAAGCAATCTAGCCCCATAAATGAATTGACTATGATTGTTGAAGTTGTAGCAAGGAAGGGCTTGTTTTGACTTGTGCCTAGTCAAAGAAGCAAATTCGAGTTAGTTTTCAATTAACTATGTGATGTGGCCTATCGTTAGTTTATTTGTCAGTTAATTTGAGTTAGATGGCCTTCAATGAGTTATGTGCTAGTTGGTTGCTATAATTTAGCAATCTATTTAAGTTAACTAGCAGGGTATGTCAGTTAACTAATCTCTAGTTCTAGAATAGAGTTAGACTTGAGTTCTTCAGTTCAATTGAGTAGTTTGACTTTTGTTAACTCAACTAGCTTTCAATTAACTAGTTTAGCTGCTAAAATTAGCTCTAGTTTTGCATCCAATTCAAATTTCCTATTAAGACTGTATGGAGGCACACTTGTAATTGTGTATTGTACACCAGGTTTTGTGTACAGACTTGAGAATTGAGAAAGCCTATTTCTCTTGGGAATTGCGCTACGAAATAGGAGAAATTCCTTTTTTTTAGGGGTTGGATTGTGCAAGGGAATAAGAGTTTCCTTGTAGGTTGATTTGGCTAAGTGTTGGGTAGTTCTTCAAGAGGAGTTGATCAATATTGCAGAGAATTCAAACTTGAAGCAAATTTCTTGTAATGTATCAAATTGCTCAAATGTAATACAAGAAAGAGCGGTTTTTACCAATTGGGTTCTCTGGATAAATTATTGTGTTCTATGTGTGATAGATCTATTGTGATTAATTGTGTTTCTATTATTCATTTTCATTTTGCACAATTTTGAGTAGAGAAATCTTGTGTCTCTTGATGCCAATTTGATTTCATTAGTAATTGCAAGATTTCAGGATTTTTAGCAATGATGAAAGCAAAGGCAAAACCCTGTGTGAGTTCAAAAATAACAAAAAGCATGTAATAATTATTTGTTCATTATGTGTGCTAGGCTTAGGCACAAGGCCTAACAAGCGCTTGGGCATACTGATTGTAATGAATGCATAGGCTCAGGTAATGATATACACACATGTTATAATGAATATGGTATGGTATGTTTACACTGATAGAACCCCTTTGTTTGTAGTCTATCTTGACATCATGTGCTCATCACCAACAGAATCTAGCAACTTTTGAGCAACCATTCAATAGGGATATGATGTTGTTAGAGAGAGTTTTTAATTTTACTGCAAGTTTAAAATTGGATGATGAGGATTAAAATGGAGAACGAGGATTGTATTCATCCTCATTGTTAAATGTAGAAAATCCCTTCCAATTCCAAAATATACACACTTATCAATGTAATTAGAGGTGGGAAAAAGTTGATACATTGGTGGGAAAAAGTTGATACATTGGCTTACACCAAAAATAAATGGGTGGATACATGAAGTTGGTTCCCAAATTTATTGCAATGAAAAAGCACAATCATGAAATTTAGGAATATGTGAACTCCTGAAAATTTAAATAACCTTAGCTTTTGCTAAAGCTCCATGAATTGAATTGTCTCATGCACATTGAATCCAAATATATTTTATTCATGTGAAAATGATCTATAAACAATTGTGGATATTCCACTCAACTATTTGTCACGACATATTTACTAAAATATATTAGAAAATCCAAGATCTACACTGTGAGGGTTTATTTATCCTTAGATTTTTGGATATGTTAATGATTGTTTATTTCATATATATGAAAATTATAATTATGAAAAAAATAGAGAACAATGAAATCAAAGTCACAAATTATAAATTAACACAAATATAACCTATAAAATCTTTCAAGGGAAAACCCAATTGGAAGGTGAGGTTGCTTTGTTATGTTCTCTGAATGGGAAATGGATGCAAGTATAAATAAGTGAGGCATGTGGCCCATGGGTTTATATAACACACAAACACTCTTTCTTTTATTTCTCCCTATTCACACTTGGCCACTCTTCTAATTTATGGAACAAAATGCACTCGAATAAAATGAAAATGCTTTCCTTCTAGTAGCCTGATTATAACACAACGCGACAACATACTAGTGGTTAGGTTTGACTCCCTCAACTCCTAACTAGAGTTAAAATATTGACCTTTCTAAAGTCTTCTTTAGCACAATCATGTGGCTAACCCCTTTTCCGTGAATAATGAGGGCTAATGTGGCATTCTCTCAAATCATGATGGTCAAAACCATAAAGTCAACTATCAGGTGGCATAACCTTTGCATATGGACACTGATTGAGACAATTATTGCATTGTTGGAAAGTTAGCTATGTGTAGAATAACACTAGGGGGTGCATTCTTAAGTGGAAAATTTTTAACCCCCAAAAATTCCATTTGATGCCTCAATATTCTTCTAGAAGGTTTCAAACTCCAATTCGCCAAACTAGCACCCACTAATAAAAATGGTCTTATGAGTTGATTCCTCCAATTTTTCCACATTGAAAGTATCAAGACAGATGAAAAATAATATAATGATATGGAATTTTAGATTACACCTCCCAATTTTGGGAGGATTTTTGTCCCAAAAATCTTCTACTAAATGAGGTGAGGAAAATTTTCCTCCGCGTTCTCTCAAGTGTAGCATTTAGCTTTCCTTGAAAGTTGTCCTTTCAATGCAATTTTCAAAAAAGGTCATTTTGCCCCTCTCTTGTAGTTTTAGACCTCTACTACAAAATTGTATCCTCTATTAACTCTACCTGGGCCTTTGGTGCCAAATTATCTACAAAGTTAGGACATATTCCTCTTCTTGATCTAGCATGGAAGGCTCATAGGATTTCATATTATCTACATTCATCACTAAGAAAATGTGCATGTATAGGGGTAGAATAAGTCTATAGGAGTTATCGCCCACCTTTTTCGGTGTCTTAAAGGGACCATATTATAGAGCCTTTACTTTATTACAAGTTCCTTATAGCCTCTCCTTGTTCAAATATAACCATACACTGCCTCCCACCTTGAACAAGCTCTTTGTTCTTTGTTGATCATGCCTAGCCTTGTATTTCACCTATGATGTTTGTACTATTTCATGTACCTATATATGGATTTTCCTAACAAATTTTTGTAACCTTAAGGAATCCCTTATAAGATCCTCCCTCGCTCCTCTTTGTTGTCCATATGCAAAAGGCAAAGGTGAAGGTGGAAAATATCTAAAACAAGTTTCAAATGATGAATTACTAGTAGAAGTGTAGATGCTTTGCTATAAGATTGTTATATATATACCAATTTGTCTCAAGTATTAGGATGCTTCGGATTGTAGCCATTAAAATCCACACCAATTTCTTATTGACTACTTTTGCTTTCCCATTTGTCTATGGAATTAATGTTGTAAACATATTTAACCTCGTTTAGATATTTTCCCGTAGTATAGTCCAAAATGCACTAATTAATATTGTGTCTCTATTTGAAACAATGCTCCTCAATATCCCAAAGTGCACCCAAATCTATCCAAAGAACAAGTTCATTACTTCTAATCCAACTATGATATTTTTATAGGCCATTAGAATATAATTCTTACTGAACCTATCAACTATCATGAAAAGGTAGTTTCTTTCCTTCCAGGTTGTTGGTAAAACTCCCACAAATTCCATGGAAATCCTTTCCTAAGGAAAAGTGGGTAGAGGAAAGGGATGATATGGACCATGTTTCTTGTTACTAGTCTTGCTAGTGCAACAAAGCATGCATCCTCTTATGAACCTAGCTACATGTTCTTGCATCTTAGGCCAGTATACATACCTTTTCAAGTTGGTCATTATCTTCCCTAGACCAAAGTTACTTGCAGCCATGGAGGTGTGAGCCTCTCTAATAAGTTGTTGTTTCTTACCTTTAATATCACATTGTGAAATTTCCTTAATTACAGTAACTAGAATTTAGTCTTCTCTCTACTGGATATTATTTTTCTTCAGAATTTTAATTAAGATAAATAACGATTATTTCACTAATGAAATATTCACAAATAAGTATAGGAACTGAGAAACAATGCACACATAAAAAATAATTGACACCAATATTTTTGGACAAATTGTTCACGGAAAAACCCTAGTGTGGGGAAAACTAGTTCTTCAAAAGAGGATTTATATTATTAATAAGTCTTCATTAAAATTGAGAAATATAATCAACTTTCCTTTCATTGGAAAAACTCCAACATACAATATCTCCACTGGAAAAATCAATTTAGAAACCCAAGTTTCCTTCTGCAAAATTGACCTAACCTCTTTAATGCAATTCACACTCCCTTCCTATTATATGCACTGGATAAAATGGAAATGTAGGTGCTCCTCTATAGAACTTTCACCACCTCTGAAAATCAGCTATGATAATGATCTCTTCCTCCTGTAATTCTACTAAGAAACGGACACCTCCTCTTCCACCTATCTCCAACAACTAGAAATTGATATGTTTCCTAGATCTACACACTATCTAATTCATATTTCCTGGTATGACCTCTTTATAGAATAATTTGGCATCCCTTCCTCTCCTAGAATGTTTGAATCTCTATGGAGAATTTCTCTAGAAATTATCTACCCGGTATCTCTATTGAAAAACCACCACTGATGTCTCCCTCTACGCCCTTGCTATCACTACAATTCATTATCTTTAAGTGTCTCTATGTGCTCTCCAAAGTCCCATTGACTTTCTCTTATAATATCTTGTTGAGTAACAAATGACCATGATCTAATACTAATTGATGGATAATATCATCTTGACACCACCAAATGACTTTTCTCGAAGTCTCTAGAGAAAAATATATTTACCTCAATTAATCTAATTTAATTAACTAGTTTTCCTAAGTTGCACTTAGAAAAATAATTAATAATCAGTTAACTAATCTAATTAAGGAATTTTCTTGCAAAACCTTTTTTGGGTATTGGATAAAATATGTTCCTTGGCCTCATAGACACCATAAAGACTAAAACACATGTCCATTTCTACCAAAAGCTGACAATACCTCTTAGAGAGGAAGGTGTTCTCCACTACTCCCATCTTATCCCTGAGGTAGACAAACTTAGCCTTACCAAGTGCCTTCATGAGATTAGTTGCAATTTGTTGGTTTTGGGGAACATAATATAGTCGAACTAATCTACGCTAAACACAATCTCTAATGAAGTGGTATCTTATGTTGATATTTTTCGTTCTATCATGAAATATTAGATTCTCATAGAGATTGATGAAACTCTAATTATCACAACAGATATTGGTCGAATCTAACCACTCACCAACAGTCCCACTAGAAGCTTTTGAAACCAAATAAATTTGCATGTGACCATGCTTACTACCATATATTCTGCCTCTACAGAACTTAGTGCCATGAACTTCTGCTTCCTTCTGCACCAAGAGACGATCCTTGATCCAATACTGAAGCAACATGTTGTGGTGTTTTTCAGATCCACTAAATTGCCTGCCGAGTCTGGATTTATATCTCCCATATAAATGACACCATTACCTAGAGAATATCTCAATCCATACTCAATTGTACCACGTATATACCTCAATACATGTCTCGTTGTTGTAAAATATACTATTTTCAACACCATCATGAATTGTCTGAGAGTGTTGACTAAAAAACAAATGTCTATCCTAGTGTTGACTAGATACATGAGCAATCCAATGAGATGCCTATAAAAGGTTGGGTCCACATATGCATCCTCTGATATATCTATCTTCCTCTAGTTGGTCATCATAGGCATGGACATGGGTCTACAGTCCTGCTTTCTGAATCTCTTCAAGATCTCCATAGTATATATCCTTTTCCCAAGGATGATCTCCCCATCCATCTATCATAACTCTAGTTTTAGGAAGTAATGCATCAGTCCCAAGTCCATCTTGAATTCAAATTCCATGTCCCTCTTGGAGTCCTCTATGAGCCATGATGGCCCGGTCAAGAATAGAGAATCTACATACAATACTATGATGAGTGGCTCACCCCTACCATAAGATAGTAGAGGTTGGAATTTGCCTCACTCTTCATGAAGACCATCTACTCTAAGTATTTTTTAATATGACCATACCATGCCCTAAGATCTTACTTGAGTCCATAAAGCATCATCTTCAACCTGCATACATGTGTGTCTCTCTCACATGTCTTGAATCCCTCTTGATGTTCGATATACACCTCCTCTTCTAACACCCCATTCAAGAAAGTTGTATTAATGTCCATCCAATGAATATGTCATCCCATATGTGCTTCTACAAATATCACTACCCTGATGGAGGTGTATATGTCCACTAATGTGAAATTCTCCTCATAATCGATTCCTTACTTCTATGCATATTCTTTGGCCATGAACCTAGCCTTATACTCCTCCACGCTTCCATCTGTAACATACTTGATGTTATATATCCATCAAGATCCAACTACATGCATTTCCACTAGTTTAGGCATGACCTCCCATACATCATTGATCATGATGGAGTTGTACTTCTCCACCATCACATCTTTCCACACTAATTATTATGCAACCTTCTGATAACTAGAAGGATATCTGCCGACAACCTCTGTTACCAATTCATTGTACATATCTGGTTGTTATTTCTCTCTGGTGCTTTCGCTAGGATATACCTAAATTCCTATGGATCCTTCAATGTTTGAAGCACCTCTCTACTCCTTCCGTTGGTGGTGGTTGAATCTTCATGCTTCACACCCTACCCTTGCTTCTCCATTTGTTGTGAAATCACTAGACATCTTGCACCTAAGCTAGGGATCATACTAGTAATAGTACTCATGCTCTAGTGTCCCTACAGTTGTTACTCAATCCTTGGAGCTTCTATCAGCCCAGTCTAATTATCTGTTGACAAATTATGATATATCATAAAGTATTTCTTCTCCTATAACTTCACGTCCTATCTGATGATGATCCTCATTCTACCAGGAATGTAGATCCTATATGCCTTGAAAATTTTGTTGTAACCAACAAAATAATCATTCTCTACATTCTAATCCAGTTTGGTGCATTTATCATCTAGCACATGACAATAAGTGATACTAACAAAGATCCTGAATGCCCAAATTCTAGCTTCTTCCCTATGAAGACCTCCTCTGTTGTTATCTTCCCCAACTCTTTATGAGGAACCCTACTTTGTATGTACACTATTGTGCTACATGCCTACGCCCATAGAAACTTGGGCATATCCTAGTCATATAACATTTCCCTTGTTGCTATAATAATTGTCCTATTATTTGTCTCAATGACCCCATTTTTTTGTGGGTTGTATGGGGTTTTCCACTCTCTCTTAATTCCCTCCTTCGTACATAGACCCGTGAAGGATTTATCTATGTGTTTTCCTCCATTATCCATATGAAGTACCTTGATAGTATTGGAACCACAGGTAAGTATCTCACTCGCTTCTCATATGCATCATGTAGTCAAAAAAATGTAAGGGTTATGAGATAGTTGGTTTATAAGCAAAAAGGTGTCTAGTTAACTTGGCCACCTTCGTTCAGTAAACATATACACAACAGGGTGTTCTCTCACACATGGCAGCAGTCAAATCAAAGACAGAGAGGGAGTAGGACAAAAGAAGTTAAACTATGGATGCATGAGGTGGGAGATGATTACGAGGATTGGGGAATGATGAGGTGGTAGGGAGACCAATGGTCCAAAAATGGAAATGTACCTTTGCTGCCAGCACACCACCTCACCCTGAATCACCATAAGAGGAAATAAAACATTGTTCCCATGCATTCATGCATTTCACTTCCTCGAAACTCACTCTCTCAGGTCGCTCTCATACCCAGGCAACCCATCGAAAGCAAAACTCCATCGTTTTACTACACAAGAATTCCTATAGGATTGCACAGGAATTCCTATCGGATCATGCACAAGAATTCCTACAGGATACAAAGAAACTATCTATAGGATTGGCAAAGAAGAGTTTAGAAGGGATATCACGGGATTTGGCCACTGCAAAAAATATAAAGAGGTAGGCTCTATAATTACATCCCTCTTTACAAGTAATTAAACCAGAAATCCTATAAGTTTGAGTGAATTTAGCAACTTTGTAAGGGAATTACATACACATTCATTTCTGTTTTGGTTTTGCATTTGAAATTGTCTCAACCCTCTCATCTCCTCAAACTTCACCAACCAAGATGACAGGAGGGTTTAATATGAGGGAGCGCACCAACATTGTGAGAATCCAACAACAACCCCAAGTGCTTGAAATCTTCACAGGACATAATTGGATGGGATTTTTCAAAAAATTAAGAGGGTATGGTGATGAGGTGGCTTAAGAATTTTCTCTCTCCCTCACTCCACTCACTAGAATCCATGACACTATTGTAATAAGGGGCCTCTCTATATAACTCACCCTTGAGCTCATAAACAGAGTCACCACACTACCCCTAGGAAAACCATGGAGGAAAGAAGACAAAGGAGATAGCCAAGTTGCCAAAAGGAGATTCTTTTTAGAAGGTGAGGAACCCATTGAGGAAAAAAATGGAGTAAGGAGGGAAAGTATGCCATATCCATGGAATGAGGTAAGATACCAACTAATCAAATACATTTCATGTGAGGGTAGGTATAGCGTGGTCTATGGCTATCATTTTAGGATCCTTGAAGAATTGAGATTTGGAGCAGAAACACCCCCTCACCAAAGGCTCAGCA
>APFE031006001.1:2604-43188 GCA_000404065.3 Pinus taeda | reverse complement strand
CTGGGAAGAAGGCAATCAAAAAGCACGAGAGTCTGGCTCAGTGAGCATACAAAGGGGTAACAGCCATCAGAGGGAGGCGGGCATGCAACATATATTACTGCCATCTGAAGGATTTCTGGATGCTCGGTAATGAAGGCAGCTGGTAGATGAGACGTGGCGAGCGGGCGCCAAAAGGATCATGCATAGACGGAGATGGTCGGAGCTTTTCGTTAAAGACCGACGCGAACATGTTAACTGGGGTTGGTCACAAGTGCAACTTTTAATGAATACTAATGTGCATCACATCCAGTAATGCATCAACTTATTTGGATTAATTAAAAATATTTAAATAAAAAGAACTTAATCACATCCATGAGAAAACCATTAATTTCATTTTTATACGCGTAATAATTTCTCATTTGATCGACATCAAGTGATAAAGACACTTACAATATTGAAAACCGTGTACATGAATCGATATGCCACTATAACGTTTCGTTATACGCTATAAGGCTTCTCATCCCTCCTTAACTGATTCTGCTTACCGCTGGAAATTTACTGTGACACCCAAGGCCTCCTTCCAGCTCCGCATTCTCTAAGCATTTACAGCGAACTCTAAGCATTTACAGCGAACTCTTGTTCACATAAGGATGCCTCTGCACACTGGCACATTCACATCATTCTGCGCTTTAAATGTACTAATATAAAACCGTGGACTCTCCAACCTCTGCTTTGATCAACAGCTAGACTCATAAATGCTAGCTTTTGGACAGAGCAATGTACAGGTCTATTGACTGTGGTGCCCAACGCATATTATCAATCCATCTTCACTTCACTACGGTCGAGTTTTTGATGATCAAACACATCGTTTTACTCATCAACATGAGCCCTCAGCTCGATCCACCTTAATGCTTGATATGCAGGTTTTAGCTCTGCACATGTCCTTTAAATTGAAGTGCACACTCACTCGTAACCAGCACAGCGTATAACAATTCCTCAATTCACGGATTGATCAGATCTATGCTCAAGATTGATTGAATCAAACCAAAATGTAGCCATTTCTCCACATATGGTAATTATTTGCAGACAAGAATGTTCAAAAGATTCAGATCTCTATACCATAAAACATCTCTCCTCATATCGTTCGATACTCAGCCATGCACTCCGGTTTACCTTGGGCAATTCGGTGGTTTGGCCCTTGGTAATGCACGTTGATCACCTATAGGCATCTGCACAGGAACAGAACTGGCAACCTGATATTAATCTGCATAGGCATAGAATGGGAAGGGAGAAGCACTAGCCCAATGCCGCACTGTGATAGTTCATAGACAGCAACACTCCTCTAAACTGAGGAAAGTCAGACTTCCTCTACCCAGAACTTTGCCACTTGTCTTCAAACCTTCTCCAACACTATTCCAGGACCTGTACAAGCCTTAGCAACCTCTACAGCCACCTGATCATCATGCACAGACTCATCAACCTGTTGAGATCAATGCCAACCTGACTGGCACCATGCTGCCAACAATCACTTGAAATCTTCCCAACGAGCCCCTGCCCACAAAGCATTTGGCATGATGCCAGGCTGGTGCTTCCCAACGTTTCTTGGACTGATCTTCTATTGGCATGGATGAAATGCGGACCTGCACTGCCCGCAAGTAAATTAGCGATAAAGTAAAAATGAATTGCCATAAAATAGCAGATCACTACTAAACCTATTGGCGACCAATGTTCATTTATATGCCTATTGCCAAAATTCAACGTGAATGCAATATGCCATCTAGACCGCCATTGAAGCAAATCACAAGGTTAAACCAGATCCAAAGCTCTGGTGCAAAGGGCAAAACCAATAAGAAAAGCATGCAGGAATCACAAGGGCCAAAGAATTATTCTCGTGAAATCAGTAGTCTATGCAAGCTCTTCAGGGTGGACGGGCACGTGTAATACATGCAGGTGGTTTCTTTGAATGAACGCCACGGCTTAGATTCGTATCCATCATTCAAAGCCTTGCCAGTGCATTATGTTCAGTGTTGACTGATTGCTAACTCTTATTATTCAATTTATACAGCAAAGCAATTGAGGGTTTAAGAATACTAAACTCAAACTAACTTACAGCTGACTTAATTAAGCTTAACAGATGGCGCAAGTGTTCTTAAGTCCGACTGCATTAATGTGAGTCAATGTTCAGGTGACAAATTACAGACTTTATTTACTATACTAACCATAAATACATGGGACACCGGCCTAAGGGCTCTTACGCTGCGGGCTGGGGCAGGGACTAGCTGCCCTGCAGCCCCTCTTGTTAAGGTTATGAAATAATTTCTTTTCTTTTCTTCCTCCAATTCAATATATGAAACGAAGGGAAGTTGGGACTAACTCCATTGGTGAGGATATGATCTTGCCATTGAAGTAATTTATGAATATGAAGCTAGTGAGTACATTATTGAATTAATTATTGTTTGTGAAGTATGGAAAGAGATCTAATAGAGTTTTTATTGCTATTTTTTTATATAATAGCTTCTTTATGTCTGATGTTATTATATCAAGGCAACCAACAAAAAAAAGTCAATAAAACCATGCTTCAGTGTGTTCTACAGTTTCAAATTATTCACCATGGTCGTTGCTTTAGGGGGAGAGGAGCATTCCCCTCGTATTGAAACATTGTTTCTAAAGGGAGAGCAATGAAAAACCCACATAAGTTCCATTCCGCAAAGGCGGTTCCTAAGAAAATAAATAAATAAAATAACCCTCTTAGGGACCCACGATAGTAATCAAGCAGAAGGCCTTCACTTCCACTAAAGAGGGTCCAAATGTAGCACAAAAACCGAAAACTAGCTCATGTATTATGTAAGTATAAGTTACCCCTAAGTACAAGATTACCTCAACTAGAATCATTAAAAACATCCAATATATGCAATACCATGTGTTCGTGAGCAAGTTCATGGCCATTTGGCCAAGAAAACAAGCTCTCAAGGGATGGATTCAAAAATTTTGGAAACCAAAGGGTAATGTGGATCTAAAATTATGCTCCAAAGGTTTTTTAGCTCAATATTTAATAATCTTGAAGACAAAGATAGAGTCCTTCAGAATGGGCCTTATTTTTTCAATTAAATGGGGTTATACCTTCGCTTCTAGGTGGACAAATTCTATCATGATAAAGAAAATTTATCAATAACCCAATTTGGTTATGACTTTATTATTTACCCCATGAATTTTGGGACCCAAAGCTTCTCGAAGGAATTGGTAATGCTTTGGGCTCATTCTGGATGCTCTTAAATGCAAACATATAGCATAGATGTACTACATATGCCAGATTCTTTTGTTTACATGGACATCTCAAAACCCCCACCAATCACAATTTGTAAAAACTATATAGATAATGACTAGCTTCAACCCATCGATTATGAGCACATCCCCTTCTGTTGTCATAGATGTTGTAAACATAGCCATTTATTTAGGGACTACCCTTTAAATTTCTAATTAGTTCAAGGGTGAAAACATGAAAATGGGAAACACTATTTGGAATTAGGCTTTCATGGTTAATAAGTGTTGGGAGAACTTATACCAATAGAAATATTTATGTAAAAATAGTACAAACTACATGTAATACTATATTTTTCTATCTTAAAATTTTTAGAGAAAAAAAAATTACTAACAATGAAAATGTTAACGAATACCTAAAAAGTGAAAATGTCAAAACTAAGGAAAAATGTTACCCAGATTCACATTTTCTCCCTCAAGCCAAATTTCATCTAAAGAATGACCAATATTACTTTAGAAAGTTTATCACAGAAGGAGAACCTCAAAAAATCAGGAGGACTAGTTATGTCCAGTGACCCCAAAATCAATAACAGATACCAATTTCTTAATAACTCTCCAATAGAAACCCCAGAATCATAAGAAATTATACCAAAGCCCTCAGATTCCATTCTAATAAATTTGATTGAAGAGGAAGATAACAAGAACAAGTGAAGGAATCTGAAAAAATAAAAAAAAATAAAAAATAAAAAAAATAAATAAAAAATAAAAAATCCAATGAGTAAGGAGATGTAGAAATGGTCCAAGGAATAGAAGAATCAATGGAGGAAGAAGATAAGGATGACATGGACTTGGATGATTTGGACCTTTATATTGTTGAAACATCTTAGAAGGAAAAAGAACCTCACTAGTTAAGTCTCTAATGCTTAGATAAAATCTCAAGAAAAGAAAGAGAAGCTACTCAAAGGCAAATTACCTTATTCCTCTTGTCTAGGAGTTCAAAAGAATCCCACTAGGGATAGTAACAAAAGATGTAAAGATGATAAAAAGAGAGGCGGAAAAACTAATAGATAACTCCTACAAGATATTAGTGAAATATTTGTTAACTCTAGGAGAATGTCTCTTATGAAAGATTGCATGCCCCCCTCCCCCTCAAATCCCCAAAGAAGATCATTTCTTGGAATATCAAGGGCCTTAATGGAAGTCAAAATAGGGATTCTATGATCCAACAAACAAAATATTATGTTCAAACGTTAACCAAGATAGTAACCTTCATTTGGGAAGGATGTCATACCATAAATTTAAATGCATAGGTTTTGGGTATGTGGTATATTCTTTACACGACAACCTCCATGTGATGTACACTCTGTCAAGTGCAAGAGTGTAGCAACCATCCTTCTTTGGGGGGGATCGCGAGGTGAAGGGGGTGGTTTCCCTACATGAGGTTTAGGGCCAGCACCCCCAAAACAATATTTTGGATAGTTTATTGCATTTACTTTTGGCGATTTTTGGCACATGAGTTTTACCTTTAGCATTTTTGTGGCGCACGATGGTTTAGCTATGGTTTTGGAGGTTTTGTTAAGGAACTATGGTTGTATTGTAATCCAAGGTAAATAGATTGGTGGCTTATGGATTCCACGGGATGTGTGTGTGTGTGTGTGTGTGTGTGTGTGTGTGTGTGTGTGTGTTGTAGAGATGAATTTACTAACAAAAAGAATTGGTTTTCTCGATTTGGGTTTCTAGGGTAAAACAATTGTGTTAATGTGTGTGTCTTTCATTGCATATTTTTTGTTTAATATTTGCAACGATTAATTGTATATGGTAAAAACCTAAATTTAGAGTGAGAGTGGTTTTGGGTTCAAAGAGATGTTTTTATGGCTTAGGGGTTTCGGTTATGCCTTTGGTAAACCCTATTATATTGGGAGATCTACGGAATTGATTCTTATGGTGAAACGAAATGGAAATTAGTTCAAAGATAAAGATCAAGAAATTCAATAAATGAAATGTTTTTCGCTAAATTCAACCCCTTTAGAAAAGTTTTTCTTAATGTTTCCCTCATCATATGACTTCCTCTCATAATAAAGGTTACATACTCAAATTTTCATAAAAAATATTCATATCTACCTTGAATTAAGTTTATTACTATTGTAATGATTATTTATAGGCTTATAAAAAATTATTATTACAGTATAAAAAATTAAAATCTAATCTAAATAAATAATTCAGAAAAATATAATTACAGTTTAATTGTCATTAAGAATAAAAAAAAAATAATATACAACTAATTAATAACAAACTAATGTAATAATTAAAATATAAGCCAAGCAAATTAAAATTAAAATTAAACAAATATGAATCAAATATAAATAAAATAAATAAATATAAAACCAACTTACCTCTCTACCCTCTCACCATCATACTTTATTACATTGAGGCACGTTTGAAACTTAATAGATAATGTGATTATAAGTTGCATGAAGTCTATCATATATATAGTATGCCCTTTAATATGTATTCCTCTCAAGTGATTAAACCAAGGTGTAAGCTTAACTCATATGTGAATGTTTTCGGGTACATAGAGTTGGTTAACCACCAGCCATGTTTTCACCTGACTGCCCTCCATCACAAACCCTCCAATGGTTAGGATTGTTTCAACTTGATCCTGTCCTTTATTTCCTCTCCACAGCGACCGAAAAGTAGTAATATATATAATATATTAATATATATATTACTAGTTAATAATTTATTAAAATTCTTTAAAAATTATATTAAACATATAAAAATTTGAATTTATAACTAAATTTTAAAATCATATTTAAATCCATATTTAAGTTTAAAATAATTTTAGATTCTTACTCCAAAAGAATAGGAAGAGTTTCTATTTCTTTGCACAAATCCCAAGAGAAATGGCTCACATGCTTCATGAAAAATATGTACACTTAACAATGTACAACAAAAAATACAATTATGTCGTTTCCCTCTACTCAACTAGGCAATTCGAATTGTATGCATGACTAGGGATATTTTTAGTGAATTGGCTAGTTGACTAAGAGATCAATGAGTTAACTACTACTACAACTACTCCACTGAACTCACATTGACTATATTCTAGACTAGAGCTCACATAATTGAGTTTCACTAAATATAACTCCACTAGATTGTTAGATCTTAGCAATCAACTCATGGACAACTCTACTTCTTGTCCATAAACTCGAATTGACTGACTTAACTGAGTGGCTTGGCCATATCACTCGTGCTAACTACAACTCAAGTCATCTTTTTGATGTGGAAATTCAAGTTTCTCCATTTGACTAAGGCATGAGTCAAATGAATCCTTTTATTTCTACAATTTAACACTCTGTCATAGCAAGAAAAGGATTCTTGGAAGAACCTTGTCCACCTATATTTGTCTTCAACTCTTCCAAGTTCTCTGCTAATGTAGTTGCTCCCTCTGAACTAGAAGAATTTTTTCTTTCCTCTACGGAACCTGATCTGAAGACTTGTTTTTTCCCGCAATTCTCTATGAGTCCATCACCTCTATATTTTGTGCACAACCTTCCTTGTTGCTCAAGGTTGCTCTCTCTAAAACCATGCATCTGTAGCCCCACAATCTCCCAATATCAATTATCACAAATCCTTTTTGTGTCACTAAACATTGGCTCCCTGATATTCCCACTAAAAGCCTTATAACTCCATTAAGAAGTCTACACATAGGGTCTTCTATATCTTATCATTACTATGGCTCCATCAATTTGTCTCCTAACAGTGTATGGCTCCTTCCATGCGTATTTCACTTGAGGTCTCTAAGCTGTTTCATACTACATACGAAAGTCAATGTTCACAGTTGTGTTTGTGAACATTGCCTAGCTTTCCATATATGCCAAATGTCTATGACATATTAATTTCTACTCTCACTTTTCTTAGGGCTTTCATATTTTCCCACATACAGACACTCCTTCATTGGTCTAGGGCTTTAAAGAAAACTACCCTATTTTTACAATTTGTTCCTCAAATTACCTAGATCTAGGGCTCTTTAGATTTTCCCTCTTTTCTCTGATTTATCATACAAACTTATTTCTATGTGTTGGTCCTTATTCTTCTCACTCCTTTGTCCTCAATCCATAAACTAACATGATTCTTGCACTGAAGAAATTTCTACACCACAAATTTCCTATTCAAAATCTCTCTTAGAGAAGATCAAGAATTTGATTTCTATGTAGTTTGCAATAGCTTTTATACCACATAGAAATAACTCAAAATTTGCAGTTGCTAATGAAATAAAACTGAAATCAATAGATAGAAATTTCTTCTACTCAATTTGTGGAAAGGAAAACATACAATAGAAACACATGCAATTATTCAATCACAATGAATACAATATTTTTACTGGGGAACCCAACTAGGAAAAACCCCTCCTCTGTTTGTATTAAATTAGATAAAAATATTGATCTGTTACAATGACAGCTTCAATCCTTGAAGCTCAACCTACATGACAATACTAATATCCTCCTGAGTCTCCTTTGGACAATAATTAGCCAAAATAGGCCTCCTTCTTTCTCCTATTTTTGTGTGCAATTATTGCTCCTAAAGAATAGGAAGAGCCCCTCTTTCCTTTCACGGATCCTAAGAGAAATGGCTCACCTACTCAATACAAACTTTTTACACTCAACAACATAAAACAATAAATTCATTATGCATTTTCCCTCCAGTCAACTATGTAATTCGAATTACATGCATGACTAGGGATATTTTTAGTAAATTGACTAGTTAACTAAGAGACCAGTGAGTTAACAATAGTTACAACTACTCAACTAAACTCACGCTGACTATATTCTAGACTAGAGCACAGATAACTGAGTTGCACTAAATATAACTCCCCTAGATTGCTATCTCTTAACAATCAACTCATGCACAACTCTACTTCTTTCCCACAAACACGAATTCACTGACTTAACTAAGTGAATTGGCCATGTCACTCCTGCTAATTGAAACTCAAGTCATCCTGCTAATGTGGAAATTCAAATTTATCCATTTGACTAAGGCATAAGTCAAATGAAGCCTTTTCTTGCTATAATTTAACAGAATCAATGATAGAGCATCCAAACACCTTCAATATTATGGTATGTTTGCAATTATTTGTTGACAATAAGATTCCATATCAAGATAAGTGTATCAATTTGTTGTGTTATCTATGGGACTTGTGGGATAGTTTGGTTGTTTCCATTGGTAGTATTGAAACTACTTTAAGTTTCAAAAATATAGTTTCATCATGTTTATCAGAGCAGATGAGACAAAAAAGTATGGAAATTCATAACACATGCCTTTTCTATAATAGACACTCCCAAAATAGAAATAAAAATAAGTCATCAAGTTGGGGATATTAATCTAGAGGGAAATATAAATCTCTAGGAAAATTCATAAAGGTATGTTGAATATGTGGGAAAGAAGGGAATTACAAGAAATAATGTAAATCTAAAATTGTTGAGAAAGGGAAGAGACTTGATGATGCTCTTTCTACAAAAGTAAAAATGTCTTCAGATGAAGGATGGGACGGGTATTTGGATTGTTCAAGTGCACACGTGGATCATGAGCCATGGATGGTCAACGTAGGTGCATCCTTTCATATGACTTCTAACAGGTTGTGGTTTTTCAACTATAAAAGATATGAAGGTAGTGATTTTTTCTTAGGAGATGAATTGACAACCAAAATCAAAGGACAAGGAAAAGTCAAGTTGAAGTTAATGGTTGAAAGATTAGAACACTACTTAGTGTTTTACACATCCCATAATTGGCCAATTTTTTTTATATCTATACGCAATATGAGTGATGTAGGTGAAAATAGTGTGTAAAAAGGATACTTGCAAGATGGTTCAAGGAGTACTAGAATTATTGAGGGGAGTTTGCATTGGAACTTTGTATAAGTTTTTGGGAAGCATGGTTAGTAATGGATGCAATAGTTCCTTTATTATTTAGAGTGGAGCTAAAGAGGGAAAAACTCCTACATTCTCTAGAGAAAATATTATGTTATGGCATTAAACATTAGGGCACATCTAAGAGAAGCATTTGAGTACCATATGGGCATGGGATGGTAGAAGGATGTAACGCCCCACCCGACATTTACCCGATTTTACAAGCCCTCCGGGTAAAATGTGAAACAAAGTGATAATATGACATGACCCGACCTTCTAGCTCCAGTTAAGTGGGGCCTACAACATAGACTTACTGACCACAAACTAACATCCTACAAGGACTACAGATCACCCAATATCTGAAGAAACACCCCAGGTGGTCAATCCCTGAGATGAAACTTCATTTCAATGACATAAACTCCCAACCACACCCTTGACATTTCCTGCATGGAGTTGAAGGCCTCCAACCGCACTCACAAGACTTGCTCCATGCGATTGTGACCCAAATTACTCAGTTCAGTGCATGCGGTCTTGAGATCTAAGCCACAATTCCAGGAAAACCTCCATACCACTGCCCAAAACTTCCTGAGAATTTCTAGAATGATAAGTAACTCAATGAAAAGGATAAACATATAAACTTAAATTAGAAACTTGACCTAACCAGGCCTAACCATGACAGTCATTTCATCAAACATATGGTGAAATTGTAATATGCAAGTCATGAATGCATATTTGAAAACAGGAATCTAAAACTTATCTGAGATTCACCAAGAAGGTCTAATTCGCTCTCATAATAGCTGCAATAATATTTGTTATCCCATGCATTCATTAACCATTCATCAACTAATCAAAACATAAAAAGAGTCATATATAGAGCCTATTATGGAACCATGCTTATAACTAGCATATAACCAGAATATTTACCATACTAGAGTAGCCATAAAAGCCACATAACAACAAGTACAAGTAATCATAGAATACAATAGGAAAATAGCTCTTATTAACATATGCAAAATCCAACCAAGTCAAGGACTTCCATGTACCACCCAACCATAGATTGGGCTGAACCAAATCTCTCTTTCGTCCAATCTTCCTCATGCCATATTCCAAGCATGAATGTGGGAACTCAAGACATAAACAACTAGGGCTTCTCAAACATTAAACCGCCTCCACCCTCAAGCTACCATGATCTCACCAAAACCGGTCAAGAGATCCCAATTTCCAAAAAAAAATTGGATACCTCAAAATTTCACCAATACCTTGAGGAATGTGTTTGTCTCCACAACCACCTCCAGCCCCAACCCATGGGAAATTTCCTGAGACCACCTCACTCGGTTCCAAAACCTTCCAAAAATCCAAATCTCAACTAGAAAAGAATCCCATCACCATGGTTATCCAAAAATGGCAAGACAAGGTTGAAACCCAAAAAAAACCATGCCAATGATAGAAAATAACCAAATACACAAATTCATGTACCATGCATTCACACAACACCTTGGAAATCGCACATGCAACTTGTTACCTGCAAAGTCCTCCTACAAAAACTACTTGATCCTGTTAGTGTCAGTCTTGTTTGCCTGTAAGGGACTAATAGAGCCAACATACCTTGCATGTCCTTTGCTTTCTTTGTCCTTCCTTTGACTTCCTTTTCTTTCTTGCTTGTTTTCTCCTCTTGGTGTTCTTCTCTCTCTAACACTAATTCCAAAGCCAAACTGACAAAGCTATGAACTGATCCTCAGAATCCTTTTTATTATTGAGGCCTCTATTTTCTTCAATTGCCTATATTTTTCCTTCAATTTTCCTCTCATGAAAACATGTGACCTTTCATCTCCCTTTCCTCCTATTTTCTTTTATTTTCATAAATAAATGTCAATTAATGCCTCTTTGCTGTTTCCAATGCCTTTACCATTTTCCTTAGACATAATAAACCAAAAGTGACACCCACTAGGATGTTTTTCCCAACATTCAACTTGGAATATGTGTCCCATGACCTTGGTATTATTTTACCTTTATTATCCTTTGTTACAAGAACTTTTAACCCGGGGTTGTTATAAAGGATCTCTAATTTCTCTATGGACTTTGATTTTTGTGAACATTAATTTTATAGGAAGCAAAATGAGGTAATATTCTCCTTTAGTGCTACAAAGGAAAAGGGAATATTATAATTGGTGCACAATCATGTGTTTGGACCTATGTTGGTCCCACCACTAGGTAAATTTTTATACTACATCTCATTTATATAAGAATTCTCAAGGAATATATGGATTTATTTTCTTGGGAAGAAATATGGAGTCTTTAAAAAAATAAAAGAGATTAAGGCTCTTTTGGAAAATCAAAGAGAGAAGGAAATTAAGGTGTTGAGAATAGATAATGTTGATATTTTGTTTTAATTTATGTCAACCCAAGCAGCACTAGGATATGCCCCACCTTTTGTCGACCAAAATGACATAGAAATTCATATTTTTTCATGCCACGGTCATACTTGATGGATTCTTCTCATCAATATGATTCTAGTGGTACGTGGCACACCACAAGAGACCTCACGGTTTGGGAGATATCCTTGTTTGAATATAAAGGATCCAATTAGTTGGAAAAAAACCTCAAAGGACGATGATGTGGAAGCTCTTATTGGATCAAGTCAAATAGTCAAGTAATGAGGCATTTCTCCAACAACTAAAATATTGGAAAAATGTTGATTGTAAATAAAAAAAAAATAAAACCAAGGGCATGTAATCGTTTTGGCACCAAAGGCAGGTGAAGTTATAAATTCAAAAACCCTTAGACGGGTTTTTACCTCCATTATTTTTTGAACTTTAAATTTTATGTCTCCCTCCAAATTAGGATATTATTTCCTCTTATGAAGCCCTTCCATATATATAAAAAGAAGCTTCATCTTATCTCAAAAAGAATTAGAACTAAGCTTATTTCTTTTGTGATTGATCTTTTATCATTTCTATCCTTGTAGAGACATTAAAAATCACACGAGAGGTTGGGAACTTGAAGGGTTCACAAATTGTGGATTTGTTCTATTGGGTATGGGAATTGTTTGACCTACTATATTGCAGGAGGAGAAATGAAGTCACTTGGCTATCAAATTTTGTCACAGAACCAGTTGAGAAGCCTTCCTTCCATGTGGTATTGCTATCTAATTTTTTTATAGATTAATTTAAAGACATATCAAGTAAGAGTCTTAAGATAGGGTTGCAGACTAATAAAAAATAACTTGATATTGTTTCGACCTTCTCAAAGACATAAGTTAAGGTTATCTCTGCAAGTATTTGCGACATACATCTTATAGTTGTTAAGTCTTATAGTCATCTCTATTAGGTCTGAAGATTGTAAAGAGAACAGACTTATCACCAAGTTTAGAATAAATTTCATGTGGCCTCATTCAAATTCTAAGAGATGAGGTCTATTGTGGCCTATTATGCAAGTGCTTTACATCATCAAGGTCTCTATTTTCTACGACCAATCTGGGCATAAGTATTGGACTATAGAGATCTAGATACAATTTGGAACAAGGCTTAAAGGAAAATAAGTTGACCATACTCGAGGACTATTGCAATGATAAGCTAATCTATATAATGACATCTTCTGAGGACCTCAAAACACTCAAGCTATGGTTGTTTTATAGCAACGATTTAGTACCCATGTTGTGAAGGAAGAATTTTAAGACTAGGTGATAGCTCCTCTTACCTAATGGCCAATCATTGATGCATAAATAAGCAAGTAAAGCAGTATAGATCAAATATAATCACATGTGGCATAGTGTGGTGGATTAGAAGGCTTGTTTGTCCAGCTTTTAAAGCAGAAATTTGGTATATATTTATATTTGTGTTCAACATGAGCAATCAAGCCGACCTATTCAAATCATTCAAGCCAACTCAAGCAAGTAGTCCAATTCTTTCATAGTGACAATATTTGGTGAAATGTTGTTGAAGTCAATAATGTCACAAGGCATGTGCTATTGGTATTTGGTGGTTTTTGTTATTGAAGCTCTAGGTTGAGGAATGTACATTGTTGGATCTGAAAAGGTTACAACAATGTTTTTTCTCTTGCTTATCATTTGTGTTATAAATAATTATGCCTCTTCCCAATCTGCACATCACACTCTAGCTCATTAATAGAATGAAAATGTTGTTTGTCTTCAAACCAACAAACCTTTATTTTCTCAAGCCCTAGCAATATGCAAGCTACAACAATTTTCTCATAAGCCTTTCCAATGATGACATCCTTAATGCAACTTAGCATACAAATTCCAAAAATGAAGTATCAAACCCTAGAAGTTGTCACTGATTCGAACGATCTTCTACAATACAACCACTAGCACATTTATCTAACAAAATCATAATAACTTCAACACAGTCCATCTCTCAATTCTGATGTTAGTGCTTCTTCCATAATTCAATTTGACCAAAATCACTATATAGAACCATGTATCGAATTAAACCTTCTACAATTTGACTCCTTCTAGGAAACCTCCAAATAACTTGTGAACCACCCACGACTACTAATTATGTGACAAAAATAAAAATTTAAAACCAAAAATAAAATATGCTTATAAAATAAAATTTACAACTAGGCTCAATATCCTTATGTTATAGCATACTCTATATAATATGCAAACATACACACATATTATGTGTCCAACAACAAATGTCTTCAACTCAAGTTAGTGGATGGTAGGCTACAAACAATGACAACATTTTGTCACGATGATAGTCTTTGTTTGACTCATGGTTGAGGATGTGGCCTTAGTGTAGGGCATTATATTTTGTCAAGTGCTCAAATAAAATGATCATGCTTGTTTAGTTGAGCGGGTTTAGGAAATATTCATGCCTTAAATTCACCGTTATTTTTCAAATGGGTTCCAAAACTTGAATTCCACTCTTAGCCACATTTGAGCCTAACAACTTTGAAGAGGTTAGTTGCGATGAACATTGGGTAGAATCTATGAACGAAGATTTCATTAGCACAAAGTGGGTTTTCAGAAATAAGTTGAATGAGGATAGACATGTTACCAGGAACAAGGAATGATTGGTCTGCAAAGGATATATATAGATTGAAGGTATACATTTTGAAGAAACATTTTCTCCTATCGCTAGAATGGAAGCTATCTGAATGTTCTTGGCCTATGCATGTTCAAGGAAGATAAAAGTATATCAGATGGATGTAAAATCAACTTTTCTAAATGGAGAATTGGAAGGAGAAGTAGTTAGAGAAAACTGAAGTTGCAGAGCATTTACAGAGTCCTAATTGACATATCCCACATGGCTATGAGGAAGTTCATTGGCCTAGAATATATTTACAGCCACATGCCCATTCACATTGAGCATTTAGTCTTTTTTGGTACACCATTCATAGAGGATTTTGTAGGGGTAGAGGGATACCTACCCTCCTGAATGAAGGGAGAAAGTGAAGTACAGGGGAGATACCACCCATTCAGATCAATGAATTTGGACTATGGGCCATTGACTACATTAGCATGTTCATTAGAACTTTAGGTGGATAATTAGGGACTATCAAAGGTCACCACCAATAACACTGTCTATAATCCAATATGTCATGATTGGGGCACTTACATTTCCAACAAGAAAAATTAGTAGTCCAATCACTTTCACAAGGCCTCGGGAAAGTTAAGGTACTATTTTTCGCTCAATCAAAGGGCCAGCTCAGATTTAGGGGAACCAATCGAAGGTCAGCCCATAAGTAAGAAGAAAGGGGTAAGACTAGCTCAGAAGTTAAGAAGACCAGATTGGAAGGCAAGACCAACTCACACTAGGGGCCCCCTTATAGGATTGGATTAGCGAGAAGGCGGGTCTAGCAAGAAGGTGTGTTTGGTCAGCGTCTCTTTCGATGGGTAAACATATCTCAAGTTGGGGGGTGTATTTATCTATAGGTTGGGCAACCATATAGATTGAATCTACTGAGTGAAGGTTTTTGTGCTTCTAGTGGATTATTACTTCGGTAATGGGTTATAACTTCGTTAGGGCATTTGATTCAATTGGGTTACAACAATTATCCATTTATCAATGCCCTGTGGGTCCTAATCTATGCTACGATGAGTGAAAGATGTAGGACCAGAGATAGTGCATGTACTACCCATCCTTCTACCTTCCATCCCCATTGAATGCAATTGTTATAGCCAATGATTTTGTTGTTTACTCAGTAGATTGAGATCGAGGCATTGGCCTTGAACCAATTTACCCAAAAGCAGTTCAGAGTCTTTGGTTTCAAATCCTCCAACATAGAAGCGTAGGGAAGGGTAGGGCAGAGTCAGTTAATGTTGTTGACTTTGTTGACTTGATCGATTAAGTTGTTAATGAGGCAATCAATCCAATAGATTTTGCCTACACTTGTACCCCTAGGTCCTACCAATCCATGAACCGATCCACTGGCGGCATAGGCATATGAAGTTCTGGATCCGAAGCCTTACAAAAGCAATGGCAAGAATACATGTAGCAGTGGACAATATAGTTTAATTAACATAAAATATTTGAAATTTAATACTAACATTAATTTATTTCAGTTTCTAATTGTTTCAATTTATTTTTTATTATCTATTGTTATCCTGAGTTTTACTCTCATAAAGCTAAATAAAATAATGATTAGGCTGATTGGTCCTCGAAAACTAATACAGAAATTTCATAAACTCCAAAAATTTCAAAGCTTAAAAACTTTAAGTTATATGTAATAACGACCCATGTTAAAAAAATCATTTCGATTACTATAGTACCAAAATCATTTCGATTACTATAGTACCATTCCTGACGGCATGGACTAATAAAACCAACACCGAACCTCCATAGTTTAATTGAAAACTCCATCGTCTTTGACGTTTGTACTTCTCTACTTGCCTACTTATGAACCATGACCTGCTGCCATTACATTTAGCTTTTACCCATACGCTGCTTACCATGTAAGAGGAATGTATTCCAAGGCCCACTGCTGCGACAGATTATTCGACCAATATATTGAAGTGGATAAAACCATTGGTTCAATAAAGTGCAGCATATCTGTTAAGGCCCACTGGTGCTACAGATTATTCGGCCAATATATTGGGATGGATAATATTATTGGTCCAGTGAAGTGCGGCATATTGGAAGTACAACGTATCTAAAGTGTAGTTGCTTCCGAAATGAAAATAAGAGAATGGAATATAATAAAGGGCAGAATGTAAAGGTGACGACACTTGCAGACTGGTAGATGATGCATGCCCCTTGGTCTTTGGTTACGTAATACAGACATATAGTTCGTCTCTCAGATGTGGGAATTTTTAATTGCTTTAATTGTACACTTGCCGAACCTGGCAGGATTGCTCGAATTCGGAAAAGAAGAATGGCATCTCTACTGTGCATCATACAGACTTGTCAAAATCGGAGCACGTGAAGCATCATCCGGACTCGTCCAAAGAAATTTAAATTATTTGCAAGATTCCATTCCGAGCAAAGAAACTTTTCAAATCATAATTCCAAAACATAAATTCGTTAATCTATATTAATCTCTCTGGTGCCACAGACTCTCTGAGTTTACTGCCGGGAGCGCCAAAAACAAATGGTAAGCGAGCGCCAGATCTTCGAAATTTCAGGGCCTTGCCACCTCACTAACATCGACTGGTAACAACATCAATAATCACATCACTGCGATGCTTGCCCAAAAATCATGTTCTCTATTTCATGATTTCATCCGCTTTTTAGAGTCGGTGGCAACTTTTTTAGTTTCACTGCTTTCAATCATTTCTTGTTCTGCAGGTCAGATCCGAATCACAGGCGATGCATAGCGGCCAGTCTGGTGAGGGCAGTGCAGATCCTAGAATTCGATCGGCAGGCGGGCAGGCTGGGGCAGGACGCTTTGGCGGAGAAGTGGTGGCGCTTCTTCAATTTCCAGCTCGTGGAGAAAGCCAACGAGGGCATGACCATCGTGGGTGCCGTGTTCAAGTGGAGCGGGCAGGTCCGTCGCCCCGACGTGCCCGAGATTGTGGTGGCTTTCAGAGGAACAAATAACCACACCCCCGAGTCCTTCCTCAGAGACATGAACCTCAATCTACACATCCTCAGAAACGGACTCCACAAGACAACTCGTTTCCAACAGGCTCTCGATCTCGTCCACAACTATGTGTGCGCCCACGGTGCCAAGAACGTGTGGATCGCCGGGCATTCCCTCGGTGCCGCCATCGGAATGTTGGTGGGAAGACACATGGTGGAGGAAGGGCATTCCCTGGAGGCCCACCTTTTCAATCCGCCGTTCCCTTCGCTCTTTTCCGCTCTCCCTCAAAAAATAAAAGCCGATTTGAGCAAAATCCGCCAGTTCTTGTTGAATTACGCGGTCGCCAATGGCAAGAGGGGCATGGACGAACGCAGCCTGAGCGAGTCAGATAAAGCGTTTGTCGCTCTGCAAGGCTGGTTTCCCTGCCTCTATGTTAATCAAAATGACAAGATATCTTCAGGCTATGTTGAGTATTTCAATCAAACGCAGAGTATGCCGGTTTCGATTAAACACATGCTTCTGTCCGCCATTGGCATTGATTCAAAGGTGGCCCATTTCATTCCGTCTGCGACGCTCACGATTAATTCGGTCCCGGCGACGGATCTGAAAAACGCGCACTGGACTGATCCATGGTTGGTTCACAAGATTGCTCAATGGTGGGCTCCCGAACTCATAGCTGACTGTAAGCGGATTAGCCTTTTTCCCAATGAATGTAGATAATGTTCGGCTTTCTAGTGGAATGAAATATCGCTGAACACCATCGGTATAGTTTTGGTAAAGCATTAAAACGTCAGAAATTTACAGTCCTGTCCGTTTGCAGAAAATTAATCGGAATGTAAGACACTTGTATGTAGTTATAATTCGACTTCTGTACTTAATAAGTAAATTGTAATATAGAAGTCAGGCCTCCTTTCCAAGTAGGTTCGCTTATTGTATTTATCTTTTTTTGTACTGCTTAGTGTATTTTAAAATAATAATGTTTTTGTATTAATGATATTATTAAAATTTAGTTTAACTAATGTGGTTTATCTTTAAAATAAAGATGGAAAAAATAATCAAATTCTAAAGAATAAATAGCAAGAATGATGCATCAAAATCCAGAGTTTAGTTATTAAATTAATTAATTTAATTATTTATTATGTTTTTATTTTGATAAAAAAAAATATAAAAAATATTTTAATACATGGCATGAGGTAAGGATGCTTTATGGTTCTTACGAAATTTATGGTATCTACTAAGTTAAAGTTTTAGGGTATTTATGAGGTTTAGAATTTTTAGATAAACAACAAAACTTAAGTTTATATTTTTTTACGAGGGCATTCAGTTTTGGAACACTTCCTCTTCTTTATTCAGAATTTGGTGAAGGGATGTAGACTTATGTGTTAATAAAAGGTGTAAATTAAGATTGGGAGATTTAAAAATCGAATGATCAAGTTCTCTTCTATTCCTCGAACTAAATGAATAATCATTGCACAATTATCCAGAATTGCATTATCAATCTGTAGTAGTATGACATATAATATTTGGTTTTTGGTGGATTAATTTTATAAAATATATACCTATACAACCTAATTTTTCTGTTGTCCACTTTAAAAAATTTCTAAAAATTTTGCAATTTCGAAAAAAATAAGACAAAAATTTAAATATAACTTGTCAATCTTAATATATTTAATATATACTAAATCCAAATACAATTTTATTAAATATAAAATAGATTTAAAAAAAAAGTTCAAATATGAACGGGAAAATTAAAACAAAAAACAAACAAAAACTTAAATTCAAACTCAAATAATATTCATATTAATATTTACTAATCCAGAGACAATTTAATATAAATAAAATATATCATAAAAAAAATAATAAATTTAAATCTAACAAATTAAATCAAATTAAATCAAATTAATTTCAAAATAAATAAATATCATTTAAAATAATAAATAAATCAAATCTGAAAAAAAAATTAAATTCAAATCAAAATCAGATGATTTCATAATTTCATATCACTATAATATAACCATACTTATCATCACTTGTAATTTGTCATTTCTCAAATACTTATCATCACTTATAATTTATCACTTCTCAAGTTAAACAAAAGTGATATATTATCCACTCAATTTGAGAGCATATACAGAATTAGGAAACTATAAAAATGATATATTATCCCCACGACAAAAAGTGATATATTATCCACTAAATTTGAGAGCATATACAAAATTAAGAAACTATAAGGAATTATATGCTAAGAGATGTAATAATTTTTTTTTATTTGGTTAAATATTTTTATATAATTTGTTTTAATAAAACATTTTAAAATTTAGATATAATGATAAACTATTTTTTTCTAAATTATTCTATACTATATTTAACAAATATTTTCAAATCATTGTGTTTTAAAATTTATTAAAAATGAAAAGGTGAGAAAATTTAATTTAATATTAATAAAAAAAATATTAATTATAATATTATAGTCAACAGGATTAGTACAAGTGGTAAAAGTGCACAAGATTATAGAATGTCCCAAATAAATTGGGTGCAAGTTATATGAGACAACATTTTTTAAATTTGAACTTTGTGGCATTTAATGAAATTGTTATTTTACTTGGATACAAAATAAGTTAGTAAATTGTTAAGTACAAATGTTACTATTATGTTAAAATGAGAATTGTTCTCATTGCTCTCAATTAATATATAGTTACTATAGTAAAAATATAATAAAAATTTAGATATATATACTTATATATATAAAAATATATATATATATATAATAAATACAAAAAAATATAATTGCATATTATTTATGTAAACTATGAATATTGATGTGTACATACAAACTTACATGAAATTAAGATAATATAATATACTTAAGTGGAATTAGGATACTATAATATCAAATAATATGATTTATAAAGGTAGAATATTTTTGAGTGATTTGAATTTGATATTCAAAATTAAATTTTTGGAAATAAATTGTGCAACTCATCCCAATAACATTGCTATTTAGGAAATAGGTTGGAACTTCATTGTTTTAAGTATTTTTGAATTTCATTCTATACCTTACAGAAGTGAAACTTATTTTAATAATTTTAGTGTTGGTTGTGATTTTAGAGCTTAGGTATTGCAGAGCATGGACATGTAGATTAATAAACAATTTTTCAGGCGTTAGATTTTTTGTATTGATAAAGTTTATATTAGTTGATTTATATGAAATTCAATTTTCATTAAGCTTCCGGGTTAAAACTCATTGAAGAGATTTGAGAATAAGAGTCAATTATAAATATGACATTATCTTTAAAAAAAACAAATATTGCAAAATTTGAAACACCATAAAACCCTTATTTTTTTTACAATAAAATTTTTAGATCAAAATAAAACTAAAAACAAAAAATTATTATTTAATCAAATAAACAAATTACAAAAACTTATTATCTAATCAAACAATATATTTTAAATTAATATATTAGTAAGTGTAGTAGTGGATATAAAGATATGAAAATGCACTTTAAAAAACTTGATACCTGTTCCTAATTAATTTGTCATTTAATAATCAATTAACTGTTTATACAATCATCAGTTAACTATATCATCCAAGTGGACATGGTCCTAATTAATTAATTATGCAAACTTCAATTTTCACGGGTAAATAAAAATTAATAAAACTCATATATGCACTTGTAAAATAGTAATACTCTCTTAATCATTATAAGAGAAATTGGATGCATGATTTCACTCACTAATCTAATTAAAGTGAAATTAAAATATATTATCTCCATATCCATGACGTTTTCACTTTCTTCTTGTGAAACCGTCAATAAATTCCTTTTCTTTTCTTCCTCCAATTCAATAAATGGAACGAAGAGAAGCTGGGACTGGATCCGACTAAACTGCATTGGTATCTCCTACGTTTCTACAGGCTTGTCTGCGGGTCAACAACTTGAATGGCTGGGATTTTCTCCCAAAATAGCTGGTAGGGACCTTTTGTTCTTAATGTTTAGCATTATTCTCTGAGCCTACCGCAGATTCACTATTTGCTGAATCCACATGATGAAATATGTGATCCATTCCGAGATGTTTCTTAATGTAAAGTGCAATCGAAGAGCTCTTTATTCTTACCTAGTAGGTAGGATATATGATAAAGGCAGATCATACTAATTTTTCTTCCTCTTTCTTAGTTGTAGCAATTTTTTTATATAATTTAGTCGTGCAAAAACCACATTAGGGTTTGTTGATCTACTGTATGACGAATTTATGAAAGAAGATTGAAGTAATGGTATTTGGCATTATGAAAAAAGAAAAAGATTGAATTAATGGTATTTACTTCATTTAATATTAGGTATTTATGTAAGTTTTATTTCCTTAACTTTGGGAGGTATTTGGGGTATTCTTCGGGAAATACAGCTAATGTAGTAGCTAATCTTATTTGTTTTAATATAAGTTTGTGTACAAGTTCGTAATGAAAGACATGATCTTGCTAGTGAAGGTAACGAAGCAATTTATGAAGCTAATGAATAAAGCGTTGAATTAACTATTGTGTGAAGTATGAAAAAGATAAAATAGAGTTTTTATTGTTATCTATTTTTTTGATAATAGGTTCCTTGTGCATGATGTTATCTAGTTTGAAATCATTCACCATGGTTGCTCTACAGGGAAAGGAGCATCCCCTCTACCGAAACATTGTATTTGGGGGGAGAGGAATATCCCCCTCTACTGAAACATTGTACTTGGAGGGGATAATGAAAAACCCACATAAGTTCCATTCTGCAAAGGCAACTCAAAAAAAAAAAAAAAACCTCTTAGGGACTCATGATAGTAATCAAGTAGAAGAACTTCACTTCCACTAAAGAGGGTCCAAATGTAGCACAAAAAGTGAAAACTAGCTCATGTATTTTGTAAGCATAAGTTACCCCTAAGTACAAGATTACCTCGACCAAAATCATTAAAAACACCCAATATATTCAAGACCATGTGTTCGTCTGCAATTTGATGGGCATTTGGCTAACGAAACAAGCTCTCGGGGGATGGATTCAAAAATTTTGGAAACCAAAAGGTAATGTGGATCTAAAACTATGCTCCAAAGGTTTTTTATCTCAATATTCAATAATCTTGAAGACAGAGAGTCCTTCAGAATGGGCTTTATTTTTTCAATTCAATGGGGTTATACCTCTGCTTCTAGGTGGACATATTCTATCATGATAAGGAAAAATTATCAATAGCCCAATTTGGCTATGACTTTATTCTTTACCCCGTGAATTTTGGGACCCAAAGATTCTAGAAGGAATTGGTAATGCTTTGGGCACATTCCTAATGCTCTTAAATGCAACCATATAGCATAGATATACTTCATATGTCAGAGTTTTTATTTACATGGACATCTCAAAACCCTCGTGAGTTGCAATTTGTAATAATTATAGAGATAGTGATTGGCTCCAACCCGTCAATTATGAGCTCATCCCCTTCTCTTGTCATAGATGTTGTGAACATAGCCATTTATTTAGAGACTACTGTTTAAATTTCCAATTATTTCAAGGGTGAAAACGTGAAAATGGGAAACACTTTTTGGAATTAGGATTTCATGGTTAATAAGTGTTGGGAGAACTAATACTAAGAGAAATATTTATGAAAAAATAGTACAAACTACATGTAATACTATACCTTTCTATCTTAAAAAAATTTAGAGAAAAAAAAATTACTAACAATGAAAATGTTAAAAAATGAAAACATCAAAAATAAGGAAAAGTGTGTTACCCAAATTCACATTTTCGCCCTCAACCCAAAGCTCATAGCTCATGTTGTCATAGATGTTGTGAACATAGCCATTTATTTAGAGACTACCCTTTAAATTTCCAATTATTTCAAAGGTGCAAAAGTGAAAATGGGAAACACTTTTTGGAATTAGACTTTCATGGTTGATAAGTGTTGGGAGAACTAATACTAATAGAAATATCTATGAAAAATAGTACAAACTACATGTAATACTATACTTTTCTATATTAAGAAAATTTAGAGAAAAAATATTACTAATAATGAAAATGTTTATAGATACCTAAAAAATGAAAACGTCAAAAATAAGGAAAAGTGTTACCCAGATTCACATTTTCGCCCTCAACCCAAAGCCCATCCATAGAAGGATCAATATCGCTTTGAGAAAGTTTATCACAAAAGGAGAACCTCAAAAATTTATCACAAAGGAGAACCTCAAAAAATCAAGAGGACTAGTTACCTCCAGTGGCCCCAAAATGAGTAACACATACCAATCTCTTAATAACTCTCCAATAGAAACCATAGAATCTGAAGAAATTATACCAAAGTCCTCAGAGTCCATTTTGATAAAGTTGATTGAAGAGGAACATGACAAGAACAAGTGAAGGAATCTAAAAAGGAAGGAAATCCAAGGAGCAAGGAGGTGTAGAAATGGTCCAAGAAACAGAAGAATCAATGGAGGAAGAAGATGAGGATACATGGACTTGGATGATTTGGATCTTTGTATTGTTGAAACATCTTAGAAGTAAAAAGAACCTCACTACATACTAAACAAAATAGTTAAACTGGTCTTTAATGCTTACATAACATCTCAAGAAAAGCAAGAGAAGCTACTCAAAGGGAAATTCCCTTATTCCTCTTGTCTAGGAGTTTTAAAAAAATCCCACAAGGAATAGTAATAAAATATGTATAGAGGATAAAAAGAGAGGCAGAAAAAGTAATAAATAACTCCTACAAGATATTAGTGAAATATTTGTTAACTATAGGAGAATGTGTCTTATGAATATTCCATGACCCCCTCCCCCTCAAATCCCCAATGTAGGTCATTTCTTGGAATATCAAGGGCCTTAATGGAAGCCAAAATAGGGCTTCTATAGAATAACATATTTAAAGAGTAGTGCTCGATTGTTATGATCCAAAAAACAAAATATTATGTTCAAATGTTAACCAAGATAGTAACCTTCATTTGAAAAGGACCTCATACCATTAATTTAAATGCATAGGTTTTGGGTATGTGGCATATTCTTTGCATGACAACCTCCACGTGATGTACATTGTGTCCAGTGAAAGGGGACAGTAGCCACCCTTTTTTTTTGAGGGGGAGGGAGGGGGGGGGGGGGAAGGACACATCGTGAACGGGTGATTCTTCCCTCACTACTTAGGGGTTGCAAGGAGGGGGAGCCCTACATGAGGTTTAGGGGCAACACCCCAGAAACAATATTTTGGGTAGTTTATTGCATTTTTTTGGCGATTTTGGCACCTATGTTTCAACTTTAGCACTTTGTGGCACATGGTGTTTAGCTATGGTTTTGGAGGTTTTGTTAAGGAACTATGGTTTGTATTGTAATCCATAATAAATGAAATTGGGGGTTTATGGATGCCACAGGATATATATATAATAATATATATATATATTATATATTAATATATATATATATATATATAGTAGAGAAGAATTTATTGAAAAAAAAAATCTAGTTTTCCCGGTTTCGGTTTCTAGGGTAAAAATCGGTGTTAATGTGTGTGTATTTCATTGCATATTTTCTATATAATATTTGCAGTCATTAATTGTACATGGTTAAAACCTAAATTTGGAATCAGAGTGGTTTTGGCTTCAAAGAGATGTTTTTATGGCTAAGGGGTTTTGCTTAGGCCTTTGGTAAACTTTGTTATATTGGGAGATCTATGGAATTGATTCTTATGGTGAAACGAAATGGAAATTAGTTCAAAGATAAAGATCAAGAAATTTAATGAATGGAGTGTTTTTCGCTAAATTCAACCTCTTTAGAACTAGGCTCTCTCTGTAGATTTTTCCTTGTGTTTCCCTCATCATATGACTTCATCTTATAATCAAAATTACATATTCGAATTTTCATTTAAAAAAAAAAAAAAAAAAAAACATTCACATCTACCTTAATTAGATTTTTATTATTTTGTATGGTTATTTTAACTTATATAAAAATCATTATTATCTTAAATAAAAAATTAGAAATATTAATCTTAAATTAATAATTGCAAAAAAAATACTTGTAATTATCATTATAAATTAAAATAAATAATAATAATTAAAAATATAAATATAAAACTAATTAATAAACAAAAAAACCAATATAAATAAATAAATATAAAACCAACTTACCTCCCTCCTCTCATCATACATACTCCCCATCATACTTTATTACATTGAGGTGTGTTTGAAACTATAACGTGATAATAAGTTATATGAAGTCTAGCCTATGTTTATTATGCCCTTTAATATGTATTCCTCAAGCTTAATCTTAACTTAACTCATATGTGAATGCTTTCAGGTCCATAGAGTTGGTTAACCACCAGCGTAAGCTTAACTCATATGTGAATGATTTCAGGTCTATAGAGTTGGTTAACCACCAGCCATTATTTCACCCGACCGCCCTCCATAACACACCCTCCAATGGTTAGGATTGTTTCTGCTGATCCTATCTTTTATCTCCTCTCAAGTAGACCTTAAAGTGATTAATAAATATTTTCAAAGTTATATATATATAGTTAATTAAATTTTATTAAAGTTATATTAAACTCAGGTTTATCATATTTAAATTTTTATTTAAAACTTATATAAAAATAAATTTGAATTTTAAAAATTAATTTTAAACCCACATTTAAAATAAATTCAAAATTCAAAATTTTCTTAGGATGGTTGAACGAAGATATTTCAGAGGCAGAAAACTTATTTGTAGTTAGGAGTGTTGGGGAATTAGTACGTGATCTGAAAATCTAAAATAAATCATGCAAGGTTTCCAGTAGATTAGAAAAGTATATTTCAGATAAAATACAATTTTTTAAAGATTTTAGAAAATGAGTTGTGCAGTTTAAAATACTTATATAGTTGGATAAATTATATATAAAGGTATGTGCAAATTATTTCCGAGGAGAAATTCATGAAGTGGTGAGCATATATTTGTTTAAATTTTATTTATTATTATGAATTTTATACTAGAATTAAGTTTTATCCTTTTTTATTATGCAAGAAGGTTAGGAGAGTATTTTAATAAGTTTGTTGATTAAAGATTTGAGTGGAAATTAATGGAAATGATGGAATAGGTTATTTATTTAGAAAAAAAATAATAGTTAATGTAAAAAAAAAAAATTAGGAAGTTATGAGAATTAAATGGGAAATTAACTCCCAACAATATAAAAGAAGATGGTAGGTTTGGTAGGGGAGAGGGAGGGAAGGGGGTGAAGACTTGTTATCTTTTACAACGATAATGCAATTGTTGCAGTGGTTCCTTTCATTGTGACTGTGAGGTTTTCATTAATATTATCAAGATTTATTTCATTCATCTTTCTTCCTATGTGGTCTTCTTAATTTGGGGTTTTATTTATTGGTTTATTAGCAAGATTACTGATTTAACTTGATTATACAACAATCTTGGATGCAAAAAATGATTTAAATAATTTTGAGTACATGATATTTAAGAGTTTTAAATCAAATTTGAGTTTACATTGTTGCAAATTGAATTCGAAATGATACTTGTTATCTAGGGTTTTATTTACACATTAATCTTGAATACTACAAAAAAAACCAATTTTCCAATTTATTTCTCTTTTAATTTTAATGTTGTTCTTCATTGTATCTATTTCATTGTCACATGTGATTGCTTGAGAAGAATTTGACTTGAACCTATTCATTAATATCACACATAAATTTGATTTAATTTTTCTCAAATATTTATTATTTAAAAATAATTAAAATAAATATTCTAATTGTTTTGTTGCAGTATCAATTAATAATGATACTTGATGTCATATTATTTTAACTACACATTTCAATTAAATGCATTCAAGCTAGTTTGTTATAATTTCCTTCTTTTCTTTTTATTTTAATTTTAATTTGTAGTAACCCTAATGTTGTGTGTGAATTATGATATATAATATAACCTCATTTTTGTCACAAATGATATTTTATTTAAATGAGTTTCATATGTTATATATCTACCACTTTTATTTCCCTAAAACTTTATTTTATTAAAAACACTCTTTACTTATAAATATGGCCTTATTATTTTGCTTTTAAATAATATTTATTTAATTAACATTGGAATAGGGAATACCCCCTGAGGTGGAGGGAGTCCAACCCTTATCACCTAAAGTGGGAGTATTCTTAGAATCCTCAATGACTGTCTTATGACATTGCTCTTAGTTACCGAAACAATCTAAGAACCAACACTTTGTTTTGAGCTCTTGAATATCTATTGGTGAACAAAGATAAATGGATCATTGTGGATCTGGACACTGAACCAACAGAGTTGTCAATAGAAAACTAGACAAATTTGGATTGAAAAGAAAAGAGCACAATACAATTGTCTTCTATATTTAGTATTACTAAATGTTGTAGGAGAAGTTATAAGAAAATCATTGTAGATCAGTGAGTTAACAATAGTTACAACTACTCAACTGAATTCATGTTGGCTCTATTCTAGACTATAGCTCAGATAATTGAGTTTCACTAAATATAACTCCAGTAGATTGCTATGTTGTAGAAATAAACTCATGCACAACTCTACTTCTTTCCCACAAACTCGAATTGACTGCCTTAACTAAGTGACTTGTCCATGTCACTCCTGCTAACTAAAACTCAAGTCATCTTGCTGATGTGGAAATTTGAATTTCTCCATTTGACTAAGGCACAAGTCAAATGAAGCCTTTTCTTGCTACAATTTAACACTCCCTCGTAGCAAGAAAAGGATTCTTGGAAAAATCTTGTCCACGTGGGTTTGTCTTCAACTCTTCAAAGTTCTCTGTTGATGTAGCTTCTCTGTTTGAACTAGAATACTTTTATGTTTTCTTTTGTGTAACGTGATCTAAAGACTTGTTCTTTCCCACAATGCTCTATGAGTCTATCACCTCTATATTTCTTGCACAACCTGCCTTGCTACTCAAGGTTGGTCCCTCTAAAACCTCGCATCTCTAGCTCCACAATCTGTCAATATCAATTATCATAACTCATTTTTTCTCACTAAACATTGGCGCACTAATCTCCCCACTATCAACCTTCTAGCTCCATTAAGAAGTCTGCAAATAGGTTCTTCTGGATCTTCTCATTACTATGTTTCCATAAATTTGCCTCCTAACAGTCCAAGGCTCCTTTCATGTGTATTGTACTTGAGTTCTTCAATTTGTTGCTTATTGCATACGAAATTCACTGTTCACAGTTGTGTTTGTGAATAGTGCCTAACTTTCCAAATCTTCCATATGTCTATGACACATTAATTTCTACAACCAATTTTCTAAGGTCTTTCATATCTACCCACATACATACACTCCTTGACTAATCTAGGGCTCCAAATAACACTGCCCTATATTTTCAATTTATTCCTCAAATTTCCCAAATCTATGGTTTTTTAGATCAACCCTCTTTTCTATGATTTCTTATATAAACTTATTTCTATGTGTTGGTCCTTATTTTGCTCACTCCTTTGTCCTCATTCCATAAACTGACATGATTCATGCACTGAAGAAATTCCTACACCCAAATTCTTGCACCACAAAATTCATATTCTAAATTTATTTGAGAGAAGATCACAAATTTGATTTCTATGTAGTTTTCAGTAACTCTGATACCATGTAGAAATAACTCGAAATTTGTAGATGCTAATGAAATAAAACTGAAATCAATAGATACAAATTTCTTCTACTCAATCCGCGGATAGAAACACATGCAATCATTCAATCACAATGAACACAATATTTTTACTGGGAACCCAACTGGGAAAAACCCCTCCTTTGTTTGTATTAAATCAGATGAGAAAATTGATCTATTACAATGACATCTTCAATCCTTGAAGCTCAACCTACACTACAATACTAATCTCCTCCTGGGTCTACTCTATACAATACTTAGCCAAAATAGGCCTCCTTCTTGCTCTTATTTCCTTAAGCAATTCCTACTCCTAAAGAATAGGAAGAGCCCATATTTCCTTGCACAAATCCTATTTCAAATGGATCACCTTCTCAATGAAAACTATGTACACTCAACGTTATACAACAATAAATACAATTATGCCTTTTCCGTCCACTCAACTAGGAAATTCAAATTGCATGCATGACTGGGGTTATTTTTAGTAAATTGACTAGTTAACTAAGAAATCAGTGAGTTAACAACAATTACAACTACTCAACTGAACTCATGTTGACTATATTCTAGACCAGAGCTCAGATAACTTAGTTTCACTAAATATAACGCCACTAGATTGCTAGATCTTAGCAATCAACTCATACACAACTCTACTTCTTTCCCACAAACTCGAATTGACTAACTTAACTAAGTGACTTGGCCATGTCACTCCTGCTAATTGCAGCTCAAGTCATCCTGATGATGTGGAAATTCAAATTTTATCCATTTGACTAAGGCACAAGTCAAATGAATCCTTTTCTTGCTACAATTTAACAGAACCAATGATAGAACATCTAAACACCTCCAATATTATGGTATGTCTACAATTATTTGTTGACAATAAGATTTCATGTAAAGATAAGTGTATCAATTTGTTGTGTTATCTATGAGACTTGTGGGATAGTTTAGTTGTTTCCATAGATAGTAATGCAACTACTTTAAGTTTCAACAATATAGTTTCATCATTGTTATCAGAGGAGATGAGACAAAAAAGTATGGAAATTCATAAAACATGTGTTTTCTATAAGAGAACACTCCCAAAATAGAAATACAAATAATTCATCAAGTGTGGGATCTTAATCTAGAGGAAGATATAAATCTCCAGGAAAATTCGTAAAGATATGTTGGATATGTGGGAAAGAAGGGAATCGCAAGAAATAATGTGAATCCAAAATTGTTGAGAAAGGGAAGAGACCTTATGGTGATCTTTCTACATAAGTACAAATGTCTTCAGATGAAGGATGGGATGGGTATTTGGCTTGTTCAAGTACACACGTGTATCATGAGCCATGGATGGTCAATGTAGGTGCATCCTTTCATATGAATTCTAACAAGTTGTGGTTTTTCGAGTATAAAAGATATTATGGTAATGATTTTTTCTTAGGAGATGAATTGACAACTAGAATCATATGACAAGGAAAATTCAAGTTGAAGATAATGGTTGAAATATTAGAACACTCAGTATTGTTCTACACATCCCATAATTGGCCAAAATTTTTATTTATATAAGCAATATGAGTGATGTAGGCGAAAACAGTGTTTGAAAAGGATACCTACAAGATGGTTCAAGGAGTACTAGAATTGTTAGGGGAGTTTACATTGGAAATTTGTGTAAGTTTTTGGGAATAATTATTAGTAATGGATGCAGTAATTCCATTATTACTGAGAATCGAGCTAAATAAGGAAAAATTCCTACATTCTCTAGAAAAATATTATGTTATGGCATCAAACACTATGGAAAATCTAAGAGAAGGGCCTTTGAGTACCACATGGTCATGGGATGGTAGAAGGATGTAACACCCCACCCCACATTTACCTACTTTTACATGCCCTTCAGTAAAACGTTAAACGAAGTGCTAGTATGACATGACCTGACCTCCTCGATCTAGTTAAGGAATTGGGGCCTACAACTAAGACTTGTTGACCACAAACTAACATCCTACAAGGACTATAGATCACCCAGGATTTGAAGAAACACCCTAGGTGGTCAATCCCTGAGTAGTGACCTAAAATCCCAACCACACCCTTGACACTACCTGTATGTGGTTGAAGGCCTCCAACCGCACTCACAAGCCTTACTCCATGTGGTTGTGACCAAATTACTTAGTTCAGTGCATGCAATCCCAAGATCAAGGCCACAATTCCAGGCCAGCCTCTAGAATCTAGATCACTGCCTAAAACTTCCTGAGACTTTCCAGAATAATAAGTAACTCAATGACAAGGATAAACATACAAAATTGAATCAAAAAATTGACCTAACCAGGCTTAACCATGGTAGTCATTACGTCAAACATATGGTGAACATGTAATTTATAGATCATGAATGCATATTTGAACATAGCAATCTGAAACTTATATTAGATTCACCAAGAAGGTATAATTCCATCTCATAATAGTCGCAATAACATTTCTTAGCCCATGCATTCATTAACCATTTATCAACTAATAAAAACATAAAAAGAGACATAGCTAGAACCTATTATGGAACCATGCTTATAACCAACATATAACTAGAATATTAACCATGATAGAAAAACCATCAAAGCCACATAATAACAAGTACAAGTACTCATTGAATAGAATAGGAAAATAACTCTTACTAACATATTCAAAAGTCAACCAAGTCAAGGACTTCCACATACCACCTAACCATAGATTGGGTTGAACCAAATATTTCTTTCATCCAATAACCCCCATGCCATATTCCAAACATGAATGTGGGAAATCAAGACATAAGCAATCAGGGCTTCTCAGAGATTAAATCATCTCCACCCTCAGGCTACCATGATCTCGCCAAAACCAGTCAAGAGATCCTAATGCCTAAAACAAGCTTGGATGCCTCAAAGTTTCTTCACCAATACCTTGAGGAATTTTCCTGTCTCCACAACCACCTCCACCCCCAACCATTGGGAATTTTCTTGAGACCACCTCACCCGATTCCAAAACCTTTCGAAAATCCAAAAATCAACCAAAAAAGAATCCCATCACACCATGACTATCCGAAAATGGCAAGGCAAGCTTGAAACCATTGTCACACCCGAAAAAATCCATGCCAATGATATCAAATGAACCAAATACACAAATGCATGTACCATGCATTCACAAACCAACTAGGAAATCACACATGCAACCGGTTACCTATAACGTTGATCCATGTGGATGTTGGTGGCCACCCGTCTATTCCACTAGGACCCCCACCACTGTCTCTTTCATTTTTTTGTTTTCCTTAATTGTAGTACAATTTACTATTTTTGGTAGTTTTTCAAGTTTTGAACTTCCAGAGTCGTTTTGAGGCCCTAAATGATGTTTTTTGGGAAAATCAGGGCCAACAAGTGTTTTTGACTAGTGATGGCTAGTCGTAAGTTGTAGTCCTTCGAATAGATGTTCCCAACGAGGTATTTTTCACATCAAACAGACATCGTATGCGAAAGTTACGACCTCGGGAAGTTGATGTACCAATTTACCCAAACGGGGCCCATAGTTTTGTCGCTTCATCTCCTAGGGTTAGGTTTTTGGCTATATAGGGTTTTCCATTGTTTCATAATAATAAATAGGCCTCCGAGCCTCATTGTAACATAGTTTAGAGACATGTAGCTGCCACATCTCTTCTCAGAGATGAGCTCTCATCGCCTGAGCTAGTCTTATTTCCTTTTTGTTTGTAAGCATATTTCATTATTTGATATTAATGAAATGAAGTGTTATTTCTATTGCATCTTTGTATTTATGGTTATATCTGTAATTTTTTGTGTTCTTGTTTAAATTCGGATCAAAATTCCTCCTGCAAAAGTTGCTTGATCCAACCTTGCTTGCTTATCCTTTGTTTTCATTGTCCTTCATTTGCCTTACTTTTCTTGCTTACTTGTTTTCTCCTCTTGGTGCTCTTCTCTCTCTGAAACTAATTGCAAAGCCAAACTAGCAAAAGTTGTGAATTGATCCTTAGAATCCTTTTTATTATTGGGGCTTCTATTTTCTTCACTTCCTCTATTTTTCCCCTCATGCAAACTTGTGACCTTTCATCTCCCTTTTCTCCTATTTTCCTTTATTTTCATAAATAAATTCCAATTAATGTCTCTTTGCCTTTGCCAATTTCCTTAGCCATAATAAACCAAAAGCGACATCCGCTACGTTGTTTTTCCCAACATTTAGCTTGTAATATGTGTCCCATGACCTTGTTCTTATTTTTCCTTTATGATCCTTTGTTACATGAACTTTCAACCTCCGGCTATTACAAAGGATCTCTAATTGCTCTATGGATTTTGATTTTTGTGAACATTATTTTTATGGGTAGAAAAATGAGGTAAGATTCTCCTTTAGTTCTACAAAGGCAAAGGGGATTTTATAATTGGTGCACAGTCATGTGTTTGGACCTATGTTGGTCCCATCACTGGGTAAATTTGTATACTACATCTCATTTATATATGAATTCTTAAGGAATAAATGGATTTATTTTCTTGGGAAGAAATATGGAGTCTTTAAAAAAATCAAAGAGTTTAAGGCTCTTGTGGAAAATCAAAGAGAGAAGGAAATTAAGGTGTAGATAATAGATAATGTTGATATGTGGTTTTCATTTATGTCAACCCAAGAAGCACTGGGATATGCCCCACCTTTTGTCAACCAAAATGGCATGAAATTCATATTGTTTCATGCCAAGATCATCCTTGACGGATTCTCCTAATGAAGCTGATTCCAATGGTATGTGGCACACCACAAGAGACCTCATGATTTGGGAGATATCTTTTTAGGAATATGAAGGACCCAATTTGTTGGCAAAAACCCAAAGGATGACGATGTGGAACTCTTCTTGGGCCAATTCAAATATTCAAGTAATGAGGCATTTCTTCAACAACTAAAATATTGGAAAAAGGTTGATTATAAATATATTTTTTTAAATCCAAGGGCATGTGAGGGTTTTGGCACCAAAGGTAGCTAAAAGTTAAAAATTCAAAAACCATCAAACGGATTTTAACCTCCATTATTTTTTGAACTTAAATTTTGATATCTCCCTACAAATTAGGATATTGTTTCCTCTTATGAATCCCTTCCATATATATAAAAAGGAGCTTCATCTTATCTCCAAAAGAATTAGAATTAAGCTTATTTCTTTTGTGATTGATCTTTGATTTTTTATGCCCCTGTGGATACATTAAACATCAGACGAGAGGTCAGGAATTTTAAAGGTTCACAAATTATGGATTTGTTCTATTGGGTATGGGAATTATTTGGCCTACTATATTACAAGAGGGTAACCGAAGTCACTTGGCTATCAAATTTTGTCACATAACTAGTTGAGAAACCTTCCTTCCATGTGGTCTTGCTATCTAAAGTTTTTGCAGATTAATTGAAAGACATATGAAGCAATAATCTTGAGATAGGGTTGCAGACTAATCAGAAATAACTTGATCTTGTTTCGTCCTTCTCAAATGCATAACGTAAGGTTATCTTTGCATGTATTTGTGGCATACATGTTCTAGTTGTTGAGTCTTGTAGTAATCTCTAATAGGTTTGAATATTGTAAAGAGAACAAGCTTATCACCAAGTTTAGAAGAAATTTCCTACGACTTCATTCAAAGTCTAAGAGTCGAGGTCTATTGTGGCCTATTATGCAAATGTTTTACATCATCAAGGTCTCTATTTTCTATGTCTAGTTTGGGCATAAGTAGTGGACTACCTAAAGTGGTTACGGGCTACATCTTGTGCACACATATATGTATATATATACAACCACACACACACAGATATATATATATATATATATATATATATATATTTATATATATATATATATATATATATATATATATTAATATATTATATATATATATATATATTATATATATATAATATATACATATAACATATATACATTATATATATATATATAGATATATATATATATACATATACATATACTATAGATAAGAACTTGCAAGGACAGAGATCTAGTTGCCGGTCTAGAACCGAGCTTAAAGAAAATTAGCTGACCATACTCAAGGACTATTGCAATGATAAGCTAATCTATATAGTGACAACTTTTGAGGATCTCACAACCCTCAAGGTATGATTTTATCTTGCAATGGTTTTATAGACACAATTTAGTGCCCATGTTCTAAAGGCAAAATTTGAAGACTAGGTGATAGCCCCTCTTATCTAATGGCCAATCATTGATGTGAAAATAAGCAAGTAAAGTAGTAAAGATCATATATAATTATAAGTGGCATAGTGTAGTAGATTAGAAGTCTTGTTTGTGCATTTCTTAAAGCGAAAATTTGGAATATATATAATATATATATATATATATATATACTTGTGATCAACACGTGCAATCAAGCCGTCATATTGAAACTATTCAAGACGACTCAAGCCAATAGTCAAATTCTTTCATAGTGACAACATTTGGTGAAATTTTGTTGAGGTCAATAATGTCACAAGGTATGTGTTATTGATATTTGGTGTTTTTTGTTGTTGAAGCCCTAGGCAAAGGATTGTACATTGTTAGATTGAAAAAGGTTACAGCAATGGTGTTTCTCTTTCTTATCATTGATTCCATAAATAATTTTACCTCTGCCCAATCTTCACGTCAAACCCTACCTTTCTGTATCCGAACTAACATGCCTTTCTTTTCCAAAACCCTAGCAATATGCAAGCTACAACAATCTGTCCATAAGCTTTCCAATGATGATATCTTTAATGCAACTCAACATACAAATTCCAACAATGAAGTATCAAACCCTAGAAGTTGTGACTCATTCGAATGATCTTTTGCAATACAACCACTAGCACATTTATCTAACAAAATCATAATAACTTCAACAAGGCTCATCTCTCAATTATGATGTTTCTGCTTCTTCCATAATTTAATTCGACCAAAATCACTACATAGAACCATGTATCGAATTAAACCTTCTAAAATTTGACTCCTTTTAGGAAACCTCCAAATAACTTTTCGGCCACCTACAACTACTAATTATGTGACAAAAATATAATTTTAAAACCAAAAATAAAAATATACCTATAAAATAAAATTTACAACTGGGCCCAATATGCTTATGTTATAAAATGCTCTACATAATATGCATCCCTTTACACATATTATGTGTCCATCAACAAATGTCTTCAACTCAAGCTAGTGGATAGTAGGCTACAAACAATGAAAACATTTTGCAATGATGATAGTCTTTGTTAGACCCATGGCTGAGGATGTGGCCTTAGTGTAGGGAGTTGTATTATATCGAGTGCTCAAATAAAATGATTCTGCTTATTTGGTCAACCGAGTTAAGGAAATATTCATGCTTTAAATTCACTGTTATTTTTCAAATGGGTTCCAAAACTTGAATTCCACTCTTGGCCACATTTGAGCCTAACATCTTTGAAGAGGTTAGTCATGATGAATATTGGGGAGCAGTTATGAATGAAGAATTGGATCAGATTGAAAATAATGATACTTGGGCACTTGTTCTACGACCAAAGGACAAGAATGTCATTGGCACAAAGTGGGTTTTCATAAAAAAATTGAATGAGGATGTACGGGTTACCCGAAACAAGGCAAGATTGGTATGAAAAGGGTATATACAGGTTGAAGGTATAGATTTTGAAGAAACATTTTCTCTTGTTGCCAGAATGGAATCTATCTAAATTTTCTTGGCCTATGCATGTTCACGGAAGATAAAAGTATATCAGATGGATGTAAAATCATCTTTCTAAATGGAGAATTGGAAGAAGAGGTATACATAAAACAACATGAGGGATTTTTTCTTGTTGACAAGAAATCTTATGTTTGCAAGTTGAATAAGGTAATATATCATCTCAAATAGGCTCCTAGAGCTTGGTATGCTTGTCTTGGTAGGTACTTGCAAAAATGATGGTTCAAGAGAGGAAACGCTGATAGAAACCTTCATGTAAAGATTGAGCACGACAGTTTGACCATCATTGAAGTGTATGTGAATGACTGATCATTTTTCACAGCAATGATGACAAGTTGAGTAAGAAGTTTACAGCAGATATGCAGAATGATTTTGAGATGTCACTACTTTGAGAGTTAACCTTCTTCTTTGACTTCACATATCTCAAGAAGACAAGGGCATATTCATTTGTCAAATCAAGTGTATCAAAGAAATGTTGAAGAGTTTTCAGATGGAAGATTGCAAACCGGTCAGCACCTTAATGGTGACAGGTTGCAAGTTGAGTGTGGATGACTTATCCAAGGATGCGCACCAGAGGATGTATAGATCTATGATCGGTAGCCTTCTATATGTGATAGCTTCCAAGCCAAATGTGATGCAAGTAGTTGGACAAGTAGCATGTTTCCAAGCAACACCAAAAGAATCCCATGTCGTTACAATGAATATAATATTTTGATACCTCAAGGGAACAACAGATTTTGGCTTATGGTATACAAAAGGTAATGACTTAACCATCGCAAATTATACAAATGCAGATTGGCTAGGCATCGTTGATGATCGTAAAATCACTAGTGGAGTAGCTTTCTACCTAGGTGGTTATCTTGTTTTATGGTTGAGTAAGAAGAAGTCGCCAATTTCCTTATCGACAATGGAAGCATAGTATATCGCAGCAAAATCATGATGTACTCAGGTACATTGGATTAAATAAACATTGTAGGATATTCATTTGAAGTTTGATGAGCCCATTTTGATATTTTGTGGCAACACCAGCACCATAAGAATTTCTAAGAATCTTATCATGCATTCTAAAATAAAAAAACACACTCATATTAAATATCATTATGTTCGAGAGAAAGTGGCAGAGAAGAACATCAAAGTGGAATATATTGTGACAAAGGAACAAATAGCTTACATTTTCACCAAACCATTACTGCATGAGACATTTGAGTATCTTCGACAAAAACTCGCGATTATCCCAAGTGCACATAGAAATACTCCTTATTTCGCCCAACAAATAGAAGAAGCAGTGGTAGGTTACAGGTTCAAAGAAACAAGTAGATCTTTAGGGGGAGTCACTCTTTTCCATTAATGTCAAAGGGGGAGTGAAAGAAGTTCAGGAAGATCAGAGGCATGGAGTCAGGGGGTGTAGTGATCGTAGGGGAAGTACATGTGTTGCCATCAATTCCAAAGGGGGAGATTGTTGATATGTGGTTTTCATTGATGTCAACCCAAGTAGCACCAAAAGATGCCCCGCCATTTGTCAGCCAAAATGACATGAAAATTCATGTTGTTTCGTGTCAGGATTATCCTGGATGGATTCTCCTCGTCAATTTGATTCCAATGGCATGTGGCACACCACAAGAGACCTCGTGGTTTGGAAAATATCCTTGTTTGAAGCTGAAGGGCCCAATTTGTGCGGAAAAACCCCAAAAGATGATGATGTGGCAACTCTTCTTGGGTCAAGTGAAATACTCAAGTAATAAGACATTTCTCCAACAACTAAAATAATGGAAAAAGGTTGATTGTAAGTAATTGTTTTTTAAATCCAAGGGGATGTGAAGGTTTTGGCACCAAAGGAAGATAAAGTTAAAAATTCAAAAATCCTCAAAGGGGAATTTCCCTCCATTATTTTATGAATTTCAAATTTGATGTTTCCCTCCAAACTAAGATCTCGTTGCCTCTTATGAACCCCTTCCATATATATAAAAGAGAGCTTAATATTATCTCCAAAATAATGAGAATTAATCTTATTTCTTTTTTGATTGATCTCTGATCTTTTATGCCCTTATGGAGACGTTGAACATCAAGGCTAGGAAATTGAAGGGTTAATGAATTGTGGATTTTTTCTATTGGGTATGGGATTCGTTTGGTTATTTTTTTGCAGGTGAAGTTCTAAACATATTATGCCAGAATTGCATTATTTTAGCATCAAAACTTTGTGGCTTCTGAACCAGAAAACAATTAGCAATGTAAACTTTGAAACGGGAACCCATACTGTTACCCGTTTTGTAGAGATAGCAAAAAAGTGACTCGATTTCGAAAAGGGGTTATGCAGAACACACGTGTTTTTTAAAGCTTAGTTTTTGGCACTATAAATTTTTTTATGTACATTGCGTTTTATGATGGTAGTGTTTCTTATGCTGATTTAAAAACGTGGTAATTCTACACCAGACTCTTTTTTTAAAATGTTTTTTTTAACTTTTTTGTTTTCTAATGTATGAAATGTAAATAATTATTTTGCAAACTTAATAATTTTTGAAGTGGTCTTTTTCTTCATATTTTCTTGTTTTTATTTATTTTTTATTTTATTTTTTTTGTAGTGAGGTTTTTATTGTTTCGCATATTTAAAAAAGAAGGTTGATATTTTGACTTTTCAATATTCTACATATCTATACATTGGTAATTAATTTTTCAATCCAGAAGAAATAATTGTTTCTAAAAAAAATATTTTCTAACAATCGACATAAAAATAGAAATTTTTAACATAAATATAATTAAAAAACTACACATTTTGATAATTTTTTGCTACAATTGACATGCGAAAATCACAATTTTTATACGAAATTTTTAACTAAAAATAGTTAAATGATAGTTTTTTTATGCATTTCATGTCAAAAAATTAATAATAATCACTTTTTTTTCAAAAAATAATGGTTAACTTAAAAATTAATGCGAAAATCACATATTGCAAATATTCAACGCATAACAACCTCAATTGAGTGTATATTCTTCTCATAAAATGTCAAAGTCAAAACATTGCAAGTATAACTACTTAATAGTTACAAAAATGGAGCTTGATTCCAAGCATAACTTAAATTTAATCAACAATGTCACATAATCCAAACTCTTCGTCCTCTAGAGTTTCATCATTGTTTTCTTCCTCAATATTTTCTGCTTCCTTTTGCTCATTTTCGTCTTCTAATGTATCTTTCATGTCTGCCAATCTCCCAATGTATGTCTTTCCAAACATCCCATGTAATGGTGGTTGAGGTTCTTTTGCCTTTTTTTGCGACACGTGATTACTAAAGTCCCCTTTCTTCAACCCAATTTCTTGCATTGCATCTAGAAGAAATTGAAAAGCATTAATTCTTTGCTGAATGAAATTGCATTGTAATGGATCTTTTTCAATTGCAATGCAATTTCTTCCTTTTTGAAGGCAACATGCTAGTGTTGTACCTAGTTATCAAGCACAAAAGAAATAATGAAGTAAATTAGTACAATAACATATTAATTTAAAAAATAACATATTGAAATTCAATTCTATATAATAAAACTTACCTGAGCCAGAAAATAAATCAAGAACCCAATCTCCTTCATTTGAACATATGTCTATAAGATAGTTAATCAATAATTTTGGCTTTTGATAAATGTTAACTATCTCTCATTTTGCTTCTTTGTCTTCATATGTTAGTTTTCTCACAACAACATCATAACTCAGTATTTGGCTATGACTCTTTCACCCGATTAAAAATCATAGACATACATCTATCATCTTTTGCCCAACTATCAATATGAATGAACTCACAATCATCTATAAATACTTGATCATCATGGTTAAGAAGATGTGACTTTTTCCTGTAACATGAAATAGTAAAAGTTCAATCAACTTGTACATAAATGAATTTTTCAACATTAATCATATATACATTTTAAACGTCTTACCATGTAAGCTGCATCCTTGAATTTGATTTCCCTTTGAAGCTTGACAATATCATTATCAATTGTGTGTCTGAATGAAATGTCACAAATCTCCATAATGGTGATAAAGTGACTTCTACGAATCCCGCAACCAGTTTACTGAAAGCTTGATAAGTATAAGGGTCACTATCATAGTCAATATTTGGAACATTGAAACCATGGGGAATATCTGCAATAACTAGGGCATACTCCCTTTTAGGTATGAGTTTAGCAATGTCTTCACAGT
>APFE031005995.1:0-11413 GCA_000404065.3 Pinus taeda | reverse complement strand
GGTCTCGGTTTTGAGATCCAGTGGGAAATCTCTGTGTATATGTGTTTTATGTGTTATGCTCTCGCATTTTTATTTTTCCTGTGATTTAGAATTCGTATGCAGGTAATTTCTATACGGGGTTAAAACCTACAAAAAGAAGAGAATATACACCAGGAACCAACCCTAGAGAAAGAAGAAGTGAATCTGACCATATCTTGTAAAGCATTGACAAGAATTACCACTCCTAAAACTCTCAAGATAGAAGGACATATCAAGAAGAAGAAGGTTGAAGCAGTGAAATATCAGGAAGAAAAGTATCAAGAAACATCAAAAGAAAAGGATACTCACCAGGAACAAACCCTAGAGAAAGAAGAAATGAATTCGACCATATCTTGTAATGCATTGGTCAGAATTACCACTCCTCAAACTATAAAGATAGAAGGACATATCAAGAAGAAAAAGGTAATACTGTTGATTGATTTGGGCAGTACCCATAATTTTATTCATTGTAAGATAGCCAAGGAATTGAATTGCTTCATATATCCAGCACCAGAGTGTCAAGTGATGGTTGTAAGTGGAGGAACCATAAATTGCTTTGGAAGGTGCCATAATATCAAGCTATCCATGGGAGAATATGTATTGAGTAGCCCAATGCTTTCCTTTCCAATGGATGGTGCTGATGTTGTAATAGGAGTCCAATGCCTACAATCCTTGGGTACAATAGCTTTTAATTTTCATGAAATTTTCTTCGGAAGGAAAGGAAGTTGAATTAAGGGGTATCATAGGGAAACCAAGAAAGATAATCAGATCTAACGGAATGACAAAGCTTCTAAATAAAGAACAATGAGGCGTAATTGCACGATTACGTTCGCTAATGGTTCCCACATCAAAATCATCTATTTCTCCATATCTCCAAAAAGTCTTGGACAATCATTCCAAGGTATTTGAGACTCCCAAAGGTCTCCCACATATTTGTGATCATGATCATGCTATTCCTTTGATTCCAGGAAGTGTTCCTCCAAACATCAGGCCTTATAGATATCCATAAGCCCAAAGGAGTGAAATTGAACATATGGTTGCAGAAATGGTAGAGGTTGGTATAATTATCCAACCAAATTTGATAAACAAAGCAAGGGATGAATGGAAGAGTGGCGAAGCAAGGTGGGAACTCATTCAAAAGTTGTTGAAGATTCCAGTTCCAACAATATTGCCAGAAATTGACAAGGAAGGAAACATCATATTGAAAAAAGCATTCACAGAATCGAGAAGTCAATAGCTACGAAATCGATCAATTTCAGAGTATCTCATCGAGTGGAAGAACTTACCCGCTGAAGATTCCACATGGAAGGATTAGAATTTTATACAAAGCATCAAGAACTACTCAAGCATTGAGGACAACACTTTTGAAGGAGAGGGGCATGTTAGGTCCCTATACTACTAGTGTAACCCCTTATTGTTATTAGTACAACCCCCTTATTATATTGTTGTGCCCATGTAGTCCCCATATTGTTATTATTGTGCCCCCTAGAAGCCCACTATTGTTATTATTGTTCCCTTACATTATTATTGTTATGTCGGCTCTGATTATAATATGATCCCTTAGACTCCTATATATAGAAAGGAGGTCTTGTCATTTGTATCATCTAAGAATTGTTCATTTGTGTAATGTAAAGGAGGTTTCCCCCTCGAATAGGATTATTTCTAAGGCGTTCATCTATCTTGTCTATCTTTTTGTGAGCTGGTTCCATAACAATCCCTCTCATGAAATACCTCTTGTTGTTGTTGTTGAGACTTGTTTGTATATATTTTTACACTTTTCAATCTTGGGCTAATTTCGTTTCATTGTCTGGGAATTTCATTCTTGTCCCCACTTTGACACCTCCGCATTTGATAACCAAGAGTGGAAACATTCATGGTGGCAGCTGAGCCCACATATCGGATCGAGCTCTTATCCCAAACAATGTGAGGTCTAATCGGGACTTCACACAAGGGAGACCCCCTGATTTTTGGCAGTACATTTCAGCCTGTCAACAACCCACTAATATATATATATATATATAGAAAGGATGCACTATTGAAACCTATAACTCGGCTCCACTGGAAAATCAACCTATTAAAGAATTCGACCCTAGATAAACTCAGCCTCCACCACTATCAAATCGACCATCTCCTTTCCTCATCATACGACCCCTACACACTCAAGAAAATCAACCCACTAGCTAAATCACCCTTTCCACAACCCAACCCCGTGTTCGCTTTAGCCATTCAGCCTCTTGGAAATACTCTTGAAATTTCCCTCCACTCTTCCTCCCTTCTCTTTAGTCTAGATGAGGTTCTCGCTCTAAAGAAAACGGTTTCCTCCACTTGTGTGTCTTCACTTCTTCCTTAGGCTTATTTTATAACTTCATCAAGCCAAACCCTTAATTCTAATCTCCTAAGTGATTGAAGTCAAGATTAGATCTCACCTCACTTGAGATCAATGGTTGAGATCATATCTAAGTCACTTAAATATTATTACTATTTATCCTTAGTACTTTGGCTTAATAGTCCACAATAATCAGTTAGCTTTAATTTATTGTACATTTCCTAAGCTAGACTTACGAAAGAAGTCATAAATCACTTACTCCACCAAGCAAGCACCTAAAGAGGCAATAAACCATCTCCTACGTGCTAAGACACCAATTATGTAGAAGACCTTTCGAAGCTATCAAGAACTTCAACAAAAAAATAAATGAAAAACAATACACATTTTCATCCCACAACTAATCAACCATTGGAGAAAAAAATATTAAAATATTGAAGTAGTGTTTCTTATAATATCACAAAATTCACACGAACAATTTCTTTGATGTAAAGTCTTTGCCCATCTAGCTTGGTCATTCATTAAAATCATGTCTAAAGATAAGCCCACAACTTCACTTGATTGCTAACCCCACCTTCAAACCCTAACCTTTAATGTGGATGCTAGTGAAAACCTAATACCTTTAAGAGTTATATCTCATCATATTTTAGTTTCGTGAGATAAACTTCAAAGTCATTTGTAGAAAGGACCAAAATTTTTATGCAAGAGCAATGTGAGATAAACTTCCAAATTAGGGGTTAACATGGTATAATAACATGTAATGTTATTCCAATGAATATTTGCCATATTTCATTGGGAAGGACATGACAATGTGATAGGGTTGTTATATATCATGTAATAAGAAGCACATATTAGTCGGATATGGATGGAAGTATAAATTGCATCATTTGAAAGAAGAATAAACCAAGAGAGTTATTTATGCTTAGTCCAATCTTGACACTTGTAAAGGAAACAAAGCATAAGAGTTTTTAGAAGCATGAGATTAGAGAAATAAGAAGTGGTTTTCCTAAAAAAATGTGGTAGAGTAAAAAAGATGCAAAAACAAACAAAACATATGACATTGATGCTACATATTAATATGACATACATAAACATGTTACACACTTCATCTAATTGATTTATAAAGCACCTTTCTTCTTCCTATATAAAAGAGAGTGAGCAAACACACATATTCATTTATTTATTTACATTGATAGGCGTTTCCTTCTTGAAAATGGTCAGACCAACCATTGTCTACTCTTTTGCTCTTGTGTTAACATCTGTCTTGTTGTCTAAAAATGACATATGTCCTTTATCAAGATCCCATCATCTCACAGGTCAGTCGATCAACTGTTTAGTCTCAACTGAATTACTGTTTATTGTAACCTGAACTATCAAATAGGATATTTTAATCTGAGGGTTACATCTTTCCCTCAAGCTACTATCAAGACTTCATGATACCTCCTCAACAATTGTTGGCAATTGGGGGTAAGAATTTCTTTGCCCAACTATGCTCTGTGTTTATGTAATGCATGCATGAATGAATTCAGTTGTGTATAGACAGACACACATTTCTTCTTAAACACATTGATCTACAACATGTGATTCTCTACAACAGCCACATCATGTTCCTATATTTTTTAGCTCTATATTCTACATGGATGTTTGTGTTACTTTAGCTTCCATACACTGTGTGAATCATCTCTGTTTGTGTTGTGTATGTTTAGTCTCTGCTAAGAGATTCTCTATAATTTACCTTTTTCTCATGTACAGGATCAATGGTTCAACTATCATTGCAACACAACACTCTTTGCTTGACACTCGCACATGTGCCTGTATTTTGAGATCTGTATTCTGCATGGATATCTACATGTTACTTTGGCTTTCATGCATTCTGTGAATCATCTTTGTTTATCTTGTGTCTGTCCACTCTCTGTTAAGGGATTCTCTATACTCTAGAGTTTGCCTTTTTCTCACATACAAGATTATCAGTTCAGCTCTCTCTACAACGCAATGCTCCATGGTTGAAAGTTGCTTAACTCCAAAGCTCTCAAAATTGCAGTTTTTTATTTCTTTTATTTTTCTTTCCTTCTTTTTATTTTCTCTTTGTAATTTTTCCTAAAGTCTATTTTATTATCATTTCTGTAAGGTATAAACTTAAGAACAAATTTAAAACTTAATACAACTTGAACAATTAGATTCACCTCTTTGATTTCTTCACTAGTCACCCTTCCCTTCCTAACGATTATTTCTTCTTCCTTAGAAATTTATGACACCTCCTTTAATCTCTAATCTTCACAAGCTTTGGAACTGATATCATGCTCTGATACCATTTAAAGACTGGATACACAAATACGAGGATGTGGAATACAATATTTTATTCAAATGGAATCATTTCACACATTTATGTATACAAAATTATTTTTCATTCACTAGGTAGTTATGCTACTTGACTCAACTATTTAATATTAACGACACCTTATTAATCTATTCACTTAACTCCATGCAACCATTATTACATATTAAAGTTACTTTATTAAACTTGGACTCATAGTATTGGATTGTTACTAATCCCATCAATCTCTACTTGACACTCACACATGTGCCTATACTTTTTAGCTTTGTATTTTTCATGGATATCTACAAGTTACTTTGGCTCTCATGCACTGTGTCAATAATCTTTGTTTGTCTTGTGTTCATCTACTCTCTACTAAGGGATTCTATAGATTCTAGATTTTTCCTTTTTCTCACAAACAAGATTAACAGTTCAACTCTCTTTGTAGTTCAACACTCTATGGTTGAAAGTTGCTCGACTCCAAAGCTCTCAAAATTGCAAATTTTTATTTTTTTATTTTTCCTCCTCCTTTTTATTTTCTCTTTGTAATTTTTCCTAAAATCTATTTTATTATCATTTTTGTAAGGTATATACTTAAGAAAAAATTAAAAACTTAAAACCATTTGAACAATTAGATTCACCTCCTCTTTGATTTATTTACTGGTCACCCTTCCCTTCCTAACGATTATTTCTTCTACCATAGCAATTTATGGCACCTCCTTTAATCTCTAATCTTCACAAGATTTGGAACTGATATCATGCTCTGATACCATTTAAAAACTAGATACACAAATATAAGGAAGATGTGGAATACAATATTTTATTCAAATGGAATCATTTCACACATTGAGGTATAAACAATTATATTTCATTCACGAGGTAGTTATGCTACTTGACTCAACTATTTAATATTAATGACACCTTATTAATTAATCGTAGTCACTTAACTCCATGCAACCTATTGTCCCTTAAGAAACCAATTTCCTATCTGTGTAGAAATTGTGCTTAAGAGGTTAATTTTATTTATGCATGTCACTTATTTGTATAATGTATCCTCATATGAAGGACCTAAAGGACCTGACTTTTAACCCTTAATAATTAGCAGACATGAAAATCTCATAATGCCATGTGATGATGGATATAAATGTTGTGTGAATAATGCCTTGAGAAGTTAGAGATAATATGTTGTTTTTCACAGGAACTATTATCTGTAACTTAGAAGAATAATAGAAGTAGAAACTTTAAATATAGGAGCACTCTTTTAAGGAATTTTAACTTCATTCACATAAGTAAATTTATACCTGCAGCTTCATTACCATACTTAAAGAAAAGAAGAAACATGATGACACATAACAGAGAAATTACAAAATCATACCCAACAATGTGTGGAAAACTCCTCATTCTTTCATTAATCATCAATTTATCGAAAATACAATAGCATAGTCCCTAGGTTCTCAAAATTCAAACCCGATTTCTATAATTTTGCCTCTTTTTATACATTGTGGGACAGTTGGTAACTACCAAAACTATCAAAATGCTTAACTAGATGCAAGGCTGCTTAGTACTAAAACAAAAAGCTAATGCAACGGGGTTTTGATTATCGTTTATACACATGATAATCAAACATAGAGAAAAATATGTAATTAATGTAACTAATTAATGGAGTGGCAGATGAAGTGACGTGGTATGGTGGATGAGGTGGACGGTAATGAATGAGGGTGGCGGACGACATGGAGGTAAGATGGAGTGAAGCGATGGGGGTGGCCTGCTACGGGAATAGGGAGTGTACAGGAGGTTCATCAGGCTTGAACCCCCATAACAATCTCAGGCCGTAGATCTCAGTCAAACACCTTGACGTCATGGTCAACTGTGGGGGTTGAGCCTAAGTTATAACTCGTGCTCGTTGTCCCCCCGCAGATCACTTTATCCGCTTCCCGAGCCCATGCTTGCTTACGTCTTGTGATACCGCTCGAACTTTAATATATGGGTCAGGGCCCCACCTTACATCAGATTTGAACGCCATCAATAATATAAAATAAATCAATGCTTTCAGACATTCACATTCTCTTTTGATTTTTTTAAACAAAATATTCGATTTTTTTGTGATAATGTTAAAAATGAAATTTAAACGACGATGGATGCTACAACATCTAGCTCCACCTGGGGATAGTGCTTTTGTCATAGAAGCACTAAGAACCACAGATTAGTGCCTTCACCTTGGGTATGGAGTCATATATTTTGCCAATTTTAATTCTATGGAAATTGTACAATGAATTCACTCCGGTATCTACAATGACAATATGCTTGTGCTTCAGAATTAGAAATAATGTTTGAGGTACTGCCCGTTGATAGGAAATTGTAAAGTTTCACCATCAAGATTCTCTAGGAAGAATGTATTATTTACCCTTGCTTCTATAATCCTGAATGGGTCACACCAAAGAGGATCAAACTTCCCATGTTTTCCCTTATCTTCTCTTCTAGTATCCCACCTTAACACCAGGTCTCTAGTTTTAAAATCAATTTCTTTGGCTTTTCTGTCAAAAACGCCCCTCATTTTTTATTGATATATAATCAAATTATCTCTTACCTTATCTCTGCTCTCACTTATCTCCACTAACTTATGCATTCTTCTTATAAAAGCATTGGGTTCTTCTTTTGCCTCCGGAATCATTGCAATCATAGGTTTCACAAGCTGAATAGGAAAAAGAGCTTGAGTTCCATACTCTAACTCAAAAGGTGATTTACATGTAGACCTTTTTGTAGTCACTCGGACAACCCAAAGAGAAAACTTTATTTTCGAATCCCAGTCTTTCTGATTCTCTGCAATAGTTTTCTTAAGAATTTTCATCAATGTTTTGTCAGTCGATTCAACCAACCCATTTCCCTGAGGATGATAAGATGTTGAATGAGATAAAATGAAATTATACTTCTGACAAAAAGCGACAAACTTAATTGAACTGAACACCTAAGCATTGTCAGTTATGATTTTGACAGGGCACCCAAATCTGCTGAAAATGTTTTCTTCTAAAAAATTCATCACCACCTGGTCATTTGCCTTTTTAGTAGGTATAGCCTCTACCCACTTGGTGAAATAATCTATAGCTGTAAGAATCCACTTGTGCTATCCGCTTGAAGGTGGGTTAATTTCTCCAACAAAGTCTAGCCCCCATTGTCTGAATGGCCCTTCTATGACGACTGGAATTAATGGCAAGGGAGCTAACCTCTTTTTTCTCAGCAAAAAGCTGACACTTCTCACAGCTTCTGACAAACTTATATATATCACCAAACAAGGTGGGCCAATAAAAGTTTCTGACAAACTTATATATATCACCACATAACTTCTCATGATAATCTTTAATTATCTCTGTAGATTCATCTTTTGTCAAACATAATAATAAAACTCCCACAGGATCCTTCCAATACAATCTACCCTCCACAATCACATATGGTTGTGCCTTGATTTTTAATGCTCTATATCTTGTTCTATCCATTGATTGGGGACAAGAGAGAAAACATAAATAATGAACTATGTGCTTGTACCATTCTGAACATAAAAATTTATATCGGATCTTCATACCTGGTTTGATTTTTCTTTACCTTCTTCAATTATTTCCTCATTACAGGTGTTAGCAAGTTGATTCCCAATGCCTGAAATTTTGACTCTGTCAACATCTTTGCCAATCCTTGCCCTTTCACCAGCTTTGTGGGCTTTATGTCCAGGTCATACTCTTGGATCTTAGCTATCCATTTTCCTCTTTTGCCTTCCACATCACTCTGGGCTAAGACATCCTTTATTGCAACATTTGTGACATGAGTAATGATCTATGACTGCAGCACATAAGTCCTGAAGGCCTTTAGGGCTTTTACCAAAGCATATACCTATTTTTCAAGGATATTGTATTTGAGTTTAGCATCTCTGAGAATCTTGCTAAAGAAAGCAACTGGCTACTCTTTTCCTTCATCATTTTTCTGTAACAAAACATCAATTATTGAATTAAGTGATGCAAAATGAAAAAAATTGAAAGGGCTTTTGATAATCAAGGCTAATTAAAATGAGACTGCTTGTAATGCTTCTTTGATCATGGAGAATGACTCTCTGGCTTCCTTGGTCCAATGTACTTCATTTTCCTTCTTCAACATATTGGTAATCTCTTTTACAATTTCAGCATAATTGGACACAAACCTCCTTAAAAAAATTATTTTTCCTAGAACTTTTTGAATGTCTTTCTTACTCCTGGGCACGGGTATTTTTTGCATAGCTTGCACCCTTGCTGGATCTATCTTGACTTCATCTCTAAAACAATGTTCCCCGACAGTTTGCCTTCTTCTAGAGCAAAAATAGACTTCTTAGGATTCAAAGAAAGCCCAAATTTTCTACATTTCTCACAATTCTTTCTAAGATGGTTCAAATGCTCCTCATTTGACTTAGAAAAAACAATGATATCATCCAAGTATATCACTACAAACTTATCACCCACAAATGAAATACCATATGATAGGTCCCTATAATATTAGTGATGACCCCATTACTATTGTAGTTGTATCCCTTATCAATATTGTCGTGCCCCTATTGTCCCCATATTTTTATTACTGTGCCCCATAGAATCCCTCTATTGTTATTTTTGTAGCTTTATATTATTATTGTTAGGTCCGTTGGGTTATATTGTGACTCCTTAGACTCCTATATATAGAAAGGTGGTTTTGTCATTTGAATCATCAAAGAATTGTTCATTTATGTAATATAAAGGAAGTTGCCCCCTCGAAGAGGCTAAATTCTAAGGCGTTGATCTATCTTTTCTATGTTTTTCTTGAGTTGGTTTCATAACATTTGGTATTAGAGCTTTGGATTCTAGGGTTTCGTTGCTCCAAATAGGCCATCGTGGAATTTTCACTATAACTTTGTTTCTGCGACGTTTCAGAAGCTAAAAAAAAAAACCCATTTGAGAAGAAATCACGTTGAACCTCGGATCCAAATTTCAAAACTTTTAGCGCTATATTTGCGGAGATATGATCTGAGGAAGTTGGTCTTTTTGCAGACTTCTAAATTGCATTCCAAATAGGTGGCCTGGGGAAAATTGTCATAGCTTTCTCTTTGAGCATCAGATTGAAATTTCGTAAGAAGGTATAGAAAGAGGACGGACTGTAGTTTCTTTTATATATTTTTCAAAGCCAAAAGTTGAAACAGTGACTCGTGGCACATCGTACAAGTTCGCTCTACTGAACTAGTTTATAATCAGGTCACTGTGGGAGATTTCGCATAACTCTTTCTTGGAGAATCCAATTTGGATCAGACTTGTGGCATTGGAAAGAGGACGCAGAGGGCTACTACAGGTCACAATTTAACTGGATGGTTCGAAATTACAGAGATACATCATGTTCAATATCAAGCTCCTACAAAGTGAAAAAAGGTGTGTAGTTTTTTTTAAATTTTTGCATAAGCTTGGTTTGAAAAATTAGTTTGAGGGAATTCAAAGGGCATAGTAAAGCATTATTATCAGTAATTGATGCCCCGAGGAAAGAAAATACAAACACCTAGTAAGCAACCTGAACACTCTAGCATGACTCATGAAGAAGAGGAAGAAATGCAGCATGATATATCAAAATTGCGAGACCAAGCGCAGCAACTGTCACTTGCACAAAAAGGAACAGAATCTAAGATAGATGGTTTAAAGAAAGATGTAGAAGCTAAAATCGATGTTTTAAAGAAAGGCGTATAAGCTAAGATAATTTGATTAAAGAAAGGCGTAGAAGCTAAGTTGGACGATTTGAAGATAGATTTGAAGACAGACATGGAAGAATTGAAGATGAATATGAATAAGTAGCTATAAGAAATGATCACTAATGGTGAAAGGGTAGTAAAGGAAACTCATGATGAGAACAAAATAAATGTTAATCATGATTCCATAGACTCTAAAGTTGGGTCAAAGACCCACCATATTCCAAAAATTGATATGAGGAAGTTTGATGGCAAGGATCCCGCAACATGGATATTACAGATGGAGCAATTTTTCGATCTCAATAATGTGCAAAACACAAAAAAGGTGCATATTGCAACTTTATATTTGGAACCAAATCAGTTTGTATGGTATCAATGGCTTTACTCTCGTAAACAAATTATCACTTGGGCAATTTTTATGGAAGAATCGACAGCACATTATGAGGATACAAAAAGCAACATTTTTTTTAGCCAATTGATAAGTCTCAAACAAAAGGGTTCAATAATGGAGCACACTTTGGAGTTCCAAAAATTGAACATAAGAGTAAAAAATATTCCTGAGGAGCATAGGATTGATGTGTTCATAGTGACTTTAAAGGATAATATCCAACATGATGTTCGCCTTTGGGAACCTGATTCATTAGAGAAGGCATTCAGGTTGGCAAGAAAAATTGAAAGCAAAATTATGACAACCATGAAGCATACCAGTCACAACTATAAAGATGGAAGTGTTGTTACCCCTAGCCTTCCACAACCTATAAGGTTGACACCACAACAATTGGAAGAAAAAAGAGCAAAAGGGCTTTGTTACAGTTGTGATAGCAAATACATTAAGGGTCATAAGTGTGCTGAGAATAAATGATTATACATAGATTGTGAAGAGGAAGAAGAAAAGGAGCAAGAAAGGTCAAAGGAAAAGGATATAATCCAGGAACAAAGCCTAGATAAAGAAGAAATGAATCCGACCATATATTGTAATGCATTGGTTGGAATTACCACTCCTCAAACCATCAAGATAGAAGGACAAATCAAGAAGAAAAAG
>APFE031005994.1:0-10856 GCA_000404065.3 Pinus taeda | reverse complement strand
AGTATGAATATTAAAAAGAACATAAGTAAACATCATTTCTATTTTTTTTTGTTTAAGCAAGAGTCGTGCTTTTTATTCAAATTAATAAAAAAGGAGTAATTACGTAAATTACAACCATCTCTAAGGAACCGGGGGACGAAGAATTAACTATCCCTTCCAAGTTATGGGCCAACGAGCAAAAAAAAACATACAAGTTGGAACAAAAACTGGACCCGAAAAGGAATAAAAACCAAACTATTCAAGTTTCGGGTCCGAAAAGGGGCATAAACATTGCATATGTGGTCCGCCCGAAAATCATTGTTGCCCGCCACGAAGTTGAACAAGCACAGATGATAGCAATAAGGCATAACTCTAACCCGGACCCACCAACATGTAAAATGATCCTGGGTCGTTGATCCGCCTTACAAGATCCAACGGTTGATAAACATATCGGATGGAAAAGAAGCCTAGAGAATACCCACCCAATGAGGGCAGTATTCTCTCTCCTACTTGAACCACGTGTTGCATGTTGAGTGGCATCAGGCTCAAATATTTGAAACCACTTTCCGGAGTTGAGAGCTTCCGATAAGCTAAAAACCACCTTGAGGACGATATAGAAACTAAAGGTAGCTATGAGGAAGGTTTCGAGTCCGCTGAGGAGGCAAAGACTCTGACCTGAACCCATCAATCTGCAATTTGAATCTCCACCCTTGATCCTCCACTGTTTGATCCAATGGATGAGAGGAATCTTCCTTTAAAGAAAAGCAGGAGCGATTCCCGCTATCCGAGCATCCGAAAACCTGTAGACCAACCCCGTTGGTTCGCTGTATCCGTTGCCAACAGTTATAAACCAATGGTGGGGTGTTGATGTGCCTTCTAACTGAAGACTCTTCACCCCCTCTTCCCACCAAGTAAAACTAAGGTGATCAGTGTTAGGAGAAGGTTTTGAAAGAATCCTCAATCTGTAGTTCACCTTCCACCCAAGAACTCTGTGTTTGAACTATTCTGCACTAATAACGCTAACAAAGGCCTGCGCACCGTTTTCAAAATTACCTCTGGAAAACCCCTTCATGTTGATTGTGCATCTACAAACCCAACCTCTGCTACTACTGACATTCTATGTTCTGATGTATCTCTCGGTCCTCATTCGCCAGGGTGAGACAGTCACCCCTCAATCTACCTCGTGGAACCTCTTGCCATCTGTACTTATTACTACTTTTAGTGGAGAGAGCACCTTCGTTGGCAAGAATGTCCTCCAATTTATTAGCCGTCCTACGCACAAGTATGAAGCTTAAGGTTCTCATGTTTTGAAGGTAGAGATGGATTCTTTGATAGACCTAAAGAAGCCTCCATTGTCTCGAGACCTTTTTCAGAGCCGAACCACAACAGATTCTCTTGATCGAATTGATGATCAGCTCAGAATCTACTTCAATTATGATATTCTGAAAATTGTCGTTCTTCAGGATTTCTAAACATTGCTCGAGTGCCATTAGCTCCGCCATATTGTTTGTGGCTCTTTTCAGATTGAAATGAAAAATGTAATGTATGCAGCCCTTTTCTTCCCTTATTACACCACCATAACCAGCCATATCTGGATTTCCTTTTGAGGCCCCATATATGTTACATTTCATAAATCCCTGAGGGGGAGGATGCCAGAAATCTTTATCAATGACCAGTTTCTTTACCATCCTGTTCTTGCCCTGAGGAATAAGCCCCTACATACCCAACTGAAAAAGTATTTGCACATCGGCATTTGAAGGGAGATTTGTAGGGGGTGTTTGCATTAAAGTTCCAACCGTCTCCTTGAATTCTCTTAAAATTTGTTCTATGATGGTTTGGGAGGAACTTTTTTTATTTTTGAAAATTCTATTGTTTCGTTCTTTCCAAACATCCCATATTAGAAAGCTTGGAGTTAAAGCCCAAGCTTTGTATCATTTCATAATCAGAGAAGTTCCTCCACTAGTTGCTTAGGGTATTGGTGATGCTTCCTCTGTCCCTGTCTGTTCGTCTGAATATTAAGGCAATACCATCCCACACTGTGGAGGTAAATATGCATGTGTTGAGAAGGCGCTCCATTGTTTCCTCTTGTGATTCATAGCGTTGGCATCTGGATGGGCCCAAAACGCCCCTTTTCTGGATATTCTCCCATGTCAGAATTTTCTTATGATGTACCAGCCACATGAACAGTTTGGTTTTCATCCATCCTTGATTATTCTAGATATTCTTCCAAACCCAATCCGATTTTGTGGAATCAAGCTCAAGGGATATGTGTTTTGCCTCTTTAAGGTTAAAGGTGCCTTCATTATTATTTCCCCATCTAAGTTGGTCAAGATCAGCTGATATCAATATCTTTCTTTGATCTAGAATGGCCATTAGAGCGTCAGCCTTTGCTGCCAAGGGGTTATTATCCTTGTATTCCATTTTCTTCCAGGTTCTCCATTTTCCTTCGTTATTTGTCTGATCCCAAAAATAGTAATCCTTTGTTATCAGTGTCATTCTTGAGATCCACAAAGAGCTCTCTTAACAACTTAGGTTCATGTTGCCATTTATCCTCCCAAAACCATGCCAGGTCTCCCGCTCTAATCTCCCAGAAGCTATTCTTTTGAACTATGTCTCTATTTTCCCAAGCTTTATTCCAGATGTGGGAGCCTTTTATGCTGCCCGACATTCTTATGTGGTCCTTTTTTTGCCAATTTCTTGCATATTTCTAGTTCCAAATTTGAGCCCAAGGAGCATCTGAATTTTTTATCCATCTCCACCATAATTTTGCCCCCAAAACTTTATTTAGTACTTCAAGATCATCAAGCCCTAAACCTCCGTCGTTTTTAGGTTTACAAATCTTTTCCCAGGCTACCAAATCCCATTTCTTCTTTTCTTCCCCTTTACCCCAAAGGAAATCTCTTTGGATATTTCTGCATTGTTGCATAACTCCTTTTGGAGCTAGAAGGGTTGAAAACATGAAGATGGGGATTGTTTGTAGGATAGCTTTTGTAAGCACCAACCAGCCCACCATGTTCAAAGCTCTGTTAGTCCATATTCGAGTCTTGTCCTGCAACTTATTAATCACAGACTCCCAAATAGTCTTGTTCAGAGGTTTGTCTATTAGCAGAACTCCCAAATATTTGGAAGGTGGCATATCTCTTTGAAAGCCCAGAATTCTTGATATATTTCGCTGAATAGCAATGTTAGTATTGAAAAAGAAAATCTTTGATTTGGAGAGGCTCACCTCTGTGCCCACCGCCATAGCGAAGTCACTCAGGATTTGTTTGTAAGCTAGTGCTTCTTTGACCGTGGGAATTGCATGTAGCATGGTATCATCTACAGATTGTTGATGGGTCACTGCCTGTTTGTTCCTAGATAGTTTGAGACCCTGGATCTTACCTGCTTCTTTAGCTTACTTTATGGCTCGACCTAGTCCTTCCATCATAAGAATAAAGAGAAACAGGGATAGAGGATCTCCCTGCCTGAGGCCTCTTGAAGGCTTAAAGGTCTTAAATGGAGAACCATTTACTAGAATTGAAAAACTAGAGGAAGTCACCAGGGCCATTATCCATCTTACCCAGTTGTGGTCAAATCCAAAAGCTAGCAGGACCTTCCTGATGTAGGTCCAATTTAACTTATCATACGCCTTTTCTAGGTCCAATTGCATAATCATTCCAGTCTGCCTTTTACTCATCAATGAGTGAACCACCTCATGCACTTGAATGATATTATTGAGAATTTGTCTTCCCTCCACATATTTCGTCTACTCCATAGAAACCAGAGTGGGAAGAAGGGGTTTGCATCTGTTGGAAATAATTTTGGATATTATCTTATACACCACATTGCATAAAGCTATAGGTCTAAATCTGTCTGGTTTCATAACATTGTCCTGTTTAGGAATCAAAGAAATGAAGGATGTGTTGAGTGCCTTCAATATAGTTCTATTTTTCCTGGAGTCCTCCACCACATTCAGAATATCTTGCTTGACAATACTCTAGCATGCTTTAAAGAAATCTACATTGAAACCATCCGGGCCTAGCGCTTTTCCATTATGCATTTCTTTGATATCCTCACTAACCTCCTGTTCATTAACCAGCCTATTAAGATTATAATTATCTTCTCTTGTTACTAGCAAAGGGATGTGCTTTGTGAAGTCCCTGATAAATTGTGATCTATCTATGAGAGGTTCCTCTACTATGCTTTGAAAATTTTGAACCAACACAGCTTCTATTTCTTTATGGGTATTGAGATGTTGACCTCTGGAGTCCTTGATTGCAGAGATTCTATTGTGAGACCTATGTTCCATAGTAGATCTATGGAAAAAACTTGTGTTTCTTTCCCCTTCTTTTAGCCATTGTACTCTTGATTTTTGTCTCCAAAATATTTCCTCTTGTTTGCATAAGTCCTCTCAATGCTGTTGATGCTTGTTGGCTTGTTAATTTCTTTCCCCATCAAAGCCATCTGTGATAAGGGTTTGATTAATTTCCTGCATTTTTATTTCAACAACTTTTTTCGCTTCAAAAATATTTCCAAACTCATTCTTATTCCAATCTTTGAGCCTTAGTTTGATATGTTTCAATATTTTGTGTAATAGAAACATCCTCATTCCCTAGATCTGCAGATCTTCTTTCCACCATTTTTCAATGTTGCTAATAAATTTTGGATGGGTGAGCCAGATGTTTTCAAACCTAAAAGGTCTGTTCTTTGGGGTTCCAATGTCGGTCGCCTCAAATTGAACAGGCCAATGGTCCGAGCCACCAAAGGGGAGAATTCTCGTTGTCATATCAAGGCCTGCGAGCATGAGGTCCTCTGAGATAATGAATATGTCCAACTTTGAGGCTACTTGCGACTCTCCTCCTCTTTTGTTGTTCCAAGTAAAGAGGCCATTACTTGTCACTGTGTCAACTAGCTTCATGTTGTCTATAAAATTCTGAAAAGCTATAGAGTCTCTGCTTAGTGTTCTCGTCCCACCTTTTTTTTCTGACAGGGATATGATCATGTTAAAGTCCCCGCCCAGAATCCATGGTATTCTTAAATGTATATCTCTTAGATTCTCTAGAGAAGTGAGTAGTTTGAGTTTGTCATTAGGTTTCTAAGGGCCATAAACGTTAGTGATTAAATAAGTCTCCCACAAGCTGAATAACCACTGATAAATAATTCCTAGATGCCTCAGCATCCACTATGCCAATCTTTTGAGGGTTCCAAGGTGTGAGAATACCTCCTGCCGTTTTGTCTGCCTTGACTTCTAGAAATTCATATCTTTTGAGCCATTTGCTGTGTGTTTCTCTTATTTTTTGAATTGAACATTTAGTTTCTTGGATGAAAATCATATATGGAGTTTCTTGTTTCATTCTATTGTTAAGATTCCTTTGCTTCCTTTTACTTCCTAGACCTCTAATATTCCAAGATGTGAGCTTCATTGAGAAAAAATTGTAAAGGAGAAGCTGGTTAGATCTTTCATCTTACCTTAATCTACCATTAGTTTTCCACATTCTATCAGTAACTCATTTTGTTTCTTTCTACCCCTTTTTCCTTCCTGGGTTTCTGGGAGCGAGTCCTGATGTGGTTTTCATGGTTTTCACCCCTTCGTTGTCCTGTCTTTCGAGGTTTCTTTTCCCTCCCAGTCCTTTAGCTTGAGTTCTCCACAGAAATAGTTGTTGCACTCTATTAAACTCATCTTCAGGTAATGAATCCATACCTTCCATGGTCCCCTGTTTCAAGAATCTTTCCAGATCTAGATGTTCTCTTTCGAGAATATCCTACAGTTCATGATCCTTCGTTTTCACCTCACTCGGGGTCATTTCTTGGTCCATTTCAAGTTCCATGTTGCTCAACATAGTCTCATTTTGTTGGTTATTGTCCTGAATCTTCTCCCTATTTTCTTCCTTTTCCTTCTCCCCTAGGCTGTCCTCTACGGCCTGATTTGCCTTTGTTACCTCTTCCTCTTCTTCTAGTATCTTGTACCTATTCTGACTTGCCTTTTTTTCCTCAATGTGGTTTTTATTTTGCAACCTTTTTCCTCCTCTACCTCTATTTTTCACTTTATGAAAGATTTCAATTTCTTTCCCTATTGTAACTTTACTTCTGCTCTCTGTATTTTTGAGAGGGCAGTCTCTGAATAGATGTCCATGTTCATGGCATTTGTGACATCTAAAAGGAACATGTTCACAATCCATTGTTTGCACCCATTCTTCATCAAAAACTTCGAGGATCACCTCATCCGGTAGAGCTCCAGAGAGATCCATCTCCACACATATACGGGCAAAGGAGGTGTACTTTCCCCTTCTCATTGCCTCAAATATTTTAACAAAACGCCCTAATTTATTTCCTATTGCTGATAAAGATTTTGGTTGCCAGTAATCTAGAGGTAAGGAGTAGAGTGGTACCCAAAACGGGACCGAAGTGAAGGTCTCGCGCTCTGGGACAAAATTCATCATCCAAGGCTGCATATAGAGGCCTGCAGCTGCATAGAAGTAGGGCCCTCCTTCAAACACCCTGTCTTTATCCTTGATGTCAGTAAAGACTACAGTAAAGAAACTCTTTGACCCAAGATGTAGGTCTATATACCCTTTAGGTTTCCAGTGATATTTAATCCACGCCTGTAGCGACTTCTCTATGGGCCATAACCCCATGAATTTACAAATGATAGCATACATCCTCATGTGATCCCTATGCACCTACAGTGCTTGATCACTTAACATCACTCTGGGTGTGACAACAGTCTTAGGCTTACATGGCCCATTTTGTTTTTTGCTTTCTGCTTGTTGTTTCTTGTCCTCTTCCTCCTTATCTTTTCTTCTGTCTCCCTCCCTCCTATTATTTTGCCCCTGTGTGTCGTCGTTGTCCCGTATCCCTCCTCCTGAAAGACTTTTTTCAACCTCCAGCGGTTTCTTGCCTCGGCTGGAGACTGCCTGGCTGTAGGAGGGAGTTGAGCTCCCCCCTTTATGCCCCTCCATGGTGTTCAACGCCTGATTAATTTTTTGTAAACCCTAGCTCTTACCAGTCGTCGCTCAAGTCTTTCGCCTTCCTTTGTATCGTGTATAATCATAAGTAAACATCATTTCATTATGAAGGGGGAGTTTTAAAAAAATGGATTATTATTATTATTATAATTCATTAGTGTGAGAGAATTAGTGGCTAAGGAGAGAAACAAACCGAATGTTGAGTCATAAAATTTGAACTTTGATATGTATGGAGTCCACATTGAAAGTCATAAAGGAGTCGTAAAAGATTCAATCAAGTTTTCTAATGGAGAGATCAGATGTGGAAAAATAAGTGTGGTTTTTATAGAGATCAGATGTGGAAAAATAAGTGTGGTTTTTATTTCTAGCTTTGGAGTGATTTTAGTTGGTAATATTTTTGGAGTGATGGGTGGAATTTTTTTTAAAGTAATGTTTTTAGGGGAGTTTCAAATTTCTAGTTTATATAATTCAAAAATATAAAAGAAAATGTTTTTTTTTTTTCAATAAAGTTATTTTGTTTGTTAAGTCAAGTCTAAACTATGAAAAATGGTGTATTCTTGGTTGAATCCAACATCTAAGCTTTCAATTTTATGTTATGGAGTCAAAAGTCATATTGGTTGAGTCTAAGTCATTTGAACGTGTCATTAAATCATTGTAAAACTCTTTAGGGTGCATTTTCGGTGGTATATGACACCCTCATCTTATTGAAGAAAAAATCAAGCGAGCGTGATAATCAAGCGAGTGAATACAAGAGAGCGTGTTAAAGACCAAAATAGGTAAATGAGGGAAACGGCTTCAAAGTGCATAACTACAAATCAAAGAATTGCAAGAGTGCAATCATGAATTACACAACATAAATGAAGTGCTTGAGTGGACTTAATCAATCATATGATCAACACATTAGAAGTAACAAAAGATTTTGAAACTAAGCTAAATATGAAAGAACAACTCATTAATGCACTCCAGATTAAATTAAGTGAAAAACAAGATCTACTTGATGCACGATGTACAAAAAAGATATATGAAGTGTGCGATACAAAATACCTCATCCAAACAACAAATGTAAGTTGTGACATAGATGACCTCATTCGACATGTTGATGAAAGTTGTGACACAAATGATCTCATCCAACAAGTTATGCTACTAAATGATGCAACTAGTAGTATTAAAGATTTAATTTAAAAGTTTGATGCAACATTTGACACAAATGAATTGTTAATAGAGATGATTGATGCTCAGTGTGATACAAATGACTTAATAAATGTTAGCACCAGCGGTAGGTGTGAAGAACAACAACAAGATGATCTTTCCAAGAGAGTGATCAGACCTTGAGAATAAATTTCTTTCAACAAATGTCAACATGGCTTGGGATACAACAAAGAAAACACTTTTTATATTCCAGATTTCTCAAAACCAGTTCATTTTGTAAGTGCGGATTTTCTAGAAAATACCCAAAATCGTGTTAAGTGTAACCATTGTAAGAGAATAGGTCAAATGGAGTGTAAATGTTTTGACCTCCATCTTATCGCCACTGTGGTAGGAAAAATAATCTATCTAAGAAATGTCGAATGCAGAAGAAGACTAAAGTGATAATTAACTATGGCCTTTTCCTCTATGGCCCCTGTCTCTCATAATTTTATTTTATAGTTTTTATTTGTTCTTAATTTTCTTTACGATAAGACTAAAATCATGATAATTAAATCTAAAAAGATCACCCATGGAAATTTCGTCTATGATAACAATTGTTTGGAACAGGGCTTTTCTTATAAATATTTGGGTATTAACATTCCTTGTCAGCTCAACTGGAATTACAATATGGAGAAAAGGATTATTGGAGGCTGGAAAGCTTATTATGAGCTTGAAAACAATTGTAGTGTTATCGATCTTTGTATTTGGAGTAGAAAAATGTTCCTCTTTAAGACCCTTGTCACCCTTGTTGTCCTATACGATTGTGAAGTCTCGGGTTACAGTATATCGAGAGAGACATGGAAAAAGATTTAGATGATTTAAAAGCAATTCATAACCTACAATCTCAAGATCAAGGGAATACCCCCTATCCTATCCTCCTTATCAAATTTGGCCTCTCCCCTATTGAAAGCATGGATATGTTTAAGTATCTAATGTATAAGAAGAAGCTTTACAACATGGAATCTAAGTAGCGTCCTAAAATTGTTCTAACTTTAGTCAAAACCCCCACCTTCGCCTCAAGCGTGGGTGGCATAAGGATGCCCAGTGTTGGCTCAACCATTGGGGGATAAATGAGGAGATCATCTTGGGAAGCAAGGATAGTGTCAAAGATACTATCACCTCCAAATTTAAGGATACACTATGGGATGATAAGGAGCTGGAGAGTAAAAGGGAGCTAAGAAATTATAAGGAGGTGACAAACCCCACCCTTGAGAACCAGAATTATCTGTCTGTTTTTACTAGCTCAAAGAAAAAGATGAACATCATTAAGATTATAACTAATTCTCATGAGCTTTGAAGTGAAACCGGATGCGTCTACTCACAAGACTCCCTCAGACAATAAAATTTGTCAACTTTGTGATACTGAGAGGACGGAGGATGAAAAGTACTTTCTTTTAGACAACCTGGCCCTTACTCACATCTGCTCTCATTTCCCTAACATATGTGACTAATTCCAATCTTCTTGACTTGCTAACTCAACCCAACTATACTGATCTTGGGGTGCTTCTTTCCCTTCCTTTTTAGCATAAAAATAAGATTCTAAAGAATTACAATTATATTCTTCTTCTTCTTAAGGTGCGATAGACTGCATTGGTCTTAGTAGGCGTTAATCATCATCATCATCATAATAATTAAGTTTTAATATTATATTACAATTATAAAATTAATTGTAATATATAAAAATAGGGTAATCTAATTTTTAGATGAAACAATCTTTTTAAAAAGCTTGAATTTAAGTTTTCTAATATGTATAATTTGAGCACGTGGTTTTTGAATCTATTTATGCATTCAAAAGACATTCTTTCTTGAAATTGTTTTGTGAGATACGAGTAAAAAAATCTATTTTATCTATAAGGTAGACAATGCCTAATAAATACAATAATAATTAATTTCCATATACACAACTATATTAATAAATATGACTGATATAAACTAATAAACATATATCAACCACAATAATAATTACTAAAGTATGAATAAAAAAATTAATAATAGTAAGTAATCTATAATAATAATAATTAAATTTTAGTATTATTAATGATAATATAATTATAATATATTATAAATATAATATAAATAATTATATTAATTAACCTATATTTAGTGAGTATAGTGTTGGATTTTAGAATTAGGGTTTTAGTGTTAAGGTTTTAAAATTGGGAAACAAAGATTATTTTTCGAATTTTGACTTTGAATAAATGCTTTTTGAAAAACAATTTGCAACCAAAAATATGTGGTTATTAAATTTTATTGTGGGCAAAACAAAAACTTTTCGAAACAAAATGCTTTTGCCAGAAATTTTCATGAAATTTGTCAACAAAGTCGGCACGCACTTATTTTCATGGATTTCTCTATATTTATTATAGAGTTATTCCATTGAGGATATTTTCCTAAGACTTGTTCAGAGTTCTTCCATTGAGAAGATCTTTTAAGGAATTCTTTCCATTTTCGATTTTGAGCTATTCCAATTGATTGGAAAATGCACAACAGGGTTTCTCGGAGATTTTAGGGATAATTCGAGTCACTTAATGCCAAAGTAATTTGAATTTAGTGATATGTAATTATAAATAAATAGATAACTTATTTAAAATGTGAATTTTGAATTTGAACTTTTTAATATATAACTTTTTCGTGAAATAAAAATGCTTGTGCATTAAATCATAAGAAACATTTTATAACAATGAAACATGGTTGTGAATCTTAAAAAATACATAAAATTATAACGTAACAAACATTGATGTGAGA
>APFE031005991.1:0-15899 GCA_000404065.3 Pinus taeda | reverse complement strand
TTTCAAAGTAAAGCATAAAATATAAAACACATTTCTACCTAAATTGTAACTTGAAATTGACATATAGTAACCTTGTTATAATAAATAATTTAGAACATGCCTTAAATGTGGAGGAACAATAAATTAAATAAAATCTACTTGACGTATAACCGTATAAACTAGTTGTGCATACAACCCTTTGTTCTCAATAACATTATGACTTTCTTGAATATGCATAGTAGACTTCAGTGGGAGTATTTAATTTTTTTTTTTACATCTTTATATTTTGGTATATGTTGTCAATCGAGATACTTTGTTCCCTATCTTTAAGTTGAATATGAGAACCAAATTTATCAAGTTAAAGGGTTTAGTTGGTACCAATTAGTTAAACTTTGAATAGAATAGGTAATAGAACAACAATTTACATGACTTTTAGGATATTTTTATGTGAGATTATGTAGGATAAAACAAAGGTAACTACTTCACTATAACTAAAAGGCTGTCACAAGCTTACAAAATCCAAGAAAATTGAAGTGACCATAATTGTTTTTGTACTTCAAATTATATTCTCGTTTCAATAATTATACTGCTTAAGATGGACCAACTAATCTCCAAAATTTCTTGTTCTAAATAATTAATATGGAGGTGTGAATCACTTATTTGTTTCTCTAACCTAGAAGTGATTACTTATTATCAATTTATATTGAAACAATCCTTGCAATTATCATTATCTTGCATAACCAAATCCTATTTAAAAGTATTGGAGAAAGTCTATTATTACATGGCATGTTAACGAAATATAAAATATTGTGCATTATATTTTTATGCATGATATTCTCTATACATATCAACTTATTCTTGAAATCTTATAATAATTAGCTACACTAATTAATAATAATAAAAAATATTGTATATTCGTGGTATTTTTCAACTAGGATTAAGTCTTTGCATCAACAATAAAAATATTAAAATCCATTAATACAATTTCAAGAAATATTGTGATCTCTCATTGATTCAAATTAGCTAAAAAGGCTTATGTGAAAAAGACCATTTTTTCTATTAGTGAGACTATGTGAGAAGAAGAGAAAAGAAAACCTCTATTATGATCATGGACCATCAATGGAGAAGGATTCTATGGTGTACCACTAATGAATAAGAATTTGTTTCATATTTTGGCAAGGAGGGGGTGTTTAGGTAAAAAAGAAGAGCATTAGACCCGATCGATACATTTGTAAGTGGTCAATCAAGTTTCTTAAGCCCTAAGAAAATAGATTTATCAATATATTTGAATTGAAAATTTAGGCACTTGATTGTGCTTTCAAGGTCTTAAAATACACATTTCCAGTACCCCTTATCCAAAATGTTCTACAACATCCTTTTGTACCCTAGTGAAATTAGGGAATAATTTTTCATCCAAAATGTTCTACAACAGCCTTTTGTACCCTAGTGAAATTAAGGAAAAATTTGTCTTTAGGTGGTGGATTGGGTCATGTTGGATTCATGAAGGAATATTCCTTCCAATGGAATATGGGTTTGAAATTTTCTAATTTATATCACATTTTTCATCTATTTTCTGTTAAACATAATGCTTCAATTTTTTTGAAGAAATTTAAAGAGGACAATTGAAAAAACAATAACACAAATTTTTCAAAACTAAAAAAAAATTAAAAAATACCACTATCTTTGTTTAGTATTCATGTAATAGTTGAAACAAAACTTATAGGAATACATGTGTCTAAAAATTTGACATGGAGGAAGAGGAGGTGGAGGAGGCGGTGAAGAAAGAGGTGGAGGTGGAGGAGGATGAGGAGTATGTGGAGGTGGAGGAGGAGGAGGTAGTGGAGGTGGAGGAGTAGGCAGAGGCAGAGGTGATGGTGGTGGAGTTGGCGATGTTAAGGTGGAGGTGGAGGAGGAGGAGGAGGAGGAGGAGGAGGAGATGGAGGTGGAGGTTGTGGTGGTGGAGTCGATAGTGTAAAGGTGGAGGTGGATATGGAGGTCGAGTCGGTAGTGTGAAGGTGGAAGTGGAGGTGGAGGAGGAGGAGGAGGAGGAGGAGAAGGAGGTGGAGGTGGTGGTGGTGGAGTTGGTAGTGTGAAGGTGGAGGTTGAGGTAGACGAGGTGGTGGAGGTGTCGGAGGGAGAGGAAGTGGTGGTGGAGGTGGAGGAGGTAGAGGAGGAGGAGGCAGAGGAGGAGGAGGAGGTTGTCATGCAGGTGGTGTTGGAGGAGGTTGAGGTGTAGGTGGATGATAAGGAGGTGGAGGTGGAGGAGGAGAAAGAGGAGTTGATTCTGGAGGTGGAGGCAGTGGAGGAGCTGGAGGTGGAGGTGGTGCTCGAGGAGGTTGTGGGGGATGTGTAGGTGGTGGAGGATGAGGTGGTGGTGGAGGAGGTGGTGGAGGATTGGACGGAAGATGTGTAGGTAGTGGAGGAGGAGAAGGAGGAGAAGGTGGTGGAGATGGAGGTGGTGGAGGAGGAGAATGTGGTGGAGATGGAGTTGGCTAAGGAGGTGGATGTGAAGGAGAGGAGGAGGTGGATTAGGATGAGCAGGATGAGGAGGAGTTGGATATGGAGGAGGAGGTGGAGGTATGCAGGTTAATTTAAAACTCATGTCTTAAATTCAAATATTAAATTGTCACCCTATTCTCCATTGTTGGAAATGAAAGCTACAGTCTCATGAATCCATAACATATAATTTTTGAAGTAGAAATCCTCTGATGATACTTATTTTTTAACATGTTATACTGAGTAATGAAAATTTTTCTTTATCAGCTATATTTTTGAACTCGAATATTGTGGCTTTATATGAGTTTCTGTTAATTGATTTTTTTATCATACAGGAAAATAACTTTCATTACATATTTGGCCTTTTAGTCAATCTCATTGCACATTTTCTGTAATTTCAAAAATTTCTGTATTGATCAACAATTATTAGAGTTTTGATTGACGAAGAAACCACAATAGTTACTATAATAGTTACACATCAAGGAGTCGAAAAACTTATAGATGGTGATGAACCACGAAATCCTAAAGATGTTGGTTGATTTGAAGCGAAGTAATTTGATAACTATTTTTCTATTACATAATCAATTCATAAGAAGGAAAGAGAACTTGATGTAAAGATTAAATGGGGGATTCACCAATAATTTACAATATTTTATAATTAATTAAATGATTCACTAATATTTTACAAGATTTTACAATTGATCTAAAGAACCACCAATATTTTACAACATTTTATATTTTAGTAAAATATTCCCAAAAGATGAGATATACTAGACAACGACCTTTGATATACTGGACAACGACCTTTGGTTACTAGTAGAAAGGAAAACAAGAAATCACATGAAGATAAGGAACACAAGAATAGAAGAGAAATGATGGAGTAGAGAACCAACAAAGAGTTACTTTATATTATATTCTCTTGAAAAGCCATTCACAAAAGATACAATGATGCACACACACACACACACACACACACACACACACACATATATATGATGTCAAGATAATCACAACAATTTAATTACCAAAACCAATTCAGCCTATCTAACTTAGATTGTCTACTCGACTAGATATTTAATCGACTTTATAATATCAATTCTCGAATTGTTTGGGATGGTCAACTAAGTTGACTAGCCCCTCAAACATCTCCCCTACCCTTAATTCCTTCCTTGTGACAAATAAGGGAATATTTGGAGTCGTACAAAATTTGATACACAATAAATTAAAAAATGTAAATGCTTATTATGAAATAAAAGTTTGTCCATAAGGGTGGTTTGCTAACTAGAAGATCTAGTTTGATGGGCAATGAGAACTTCTAAAATTACATCTGCAATATTTGAAATGTGAATTCGTCTTCTTTTCCCTTCCCTAGGTGGGCTATTGGAACAATCAAATTCAATTTCCTGAGTGTGATGTTGTTGTTCAGAGGAGAGACCGCATCTTAAAAGCTTGGCTCAAGGAAATTGAATTTATGTTGTCAGAAACATGATCAAGATGATTGTGCTATTGCAAGTGTTGGTGTTGAAGTCATATGGAATGTTGTTTGATAAATAGTTCATGCAAGCACTTGAAGATTTTGATCAAATATAGACCATTTTCATACAAAGATACATTCATGGGCTTCAAATTATTTTAAATATTTCAAATATTGTACCTTGTCGGCTAGTGACCTGTACCCTAACAAATGTTGATTAACTATTAATTGATGTTCTAATTGTTTCACTTTATTAGCAATTCCACGAAAATAATCAATAACATTTTCAGCCTCTACTTTTACTCTCTTCCCTTCTCTAAACTACTCTCACTCCTCCTGCTATAGTTGGTATTAAGAGTTTTCTCCTGTAAAACCTAATTCTCATGGGTAGGCTTTTCTCGGGGTCGAGGTTGAGTTACTTGTCGGGAGAACAATTCTCAAAATATAAATTATTGAGTTTATATCTGATTTCATGTGGATGATAAATATATTTGGAAAATATTAAAAATATTGGGCTCTATGATATAATGTTCTTTCTAACTCTTCCTTTTCCACGGAAATTCTTCGTGAGCCTTTTGAATTATAGTGGATATATTTTCATTCCCTTGAACTATTAGTTTATCTTGAAATATTTTTATATGGGAAGTTATTTGATCACTCTCGTCGACAAATTGTTGTACAAACTATTGGATTGCACTAAGTGGATCAGCAATTCTGCCTAGATTGTGGATATTAAGATTTTCTATTTCCTGGTTCTAACATTCTAACGAAATCTCCCTTTGTTATTGTTGTTTGTGCTAAATCTTGCTACAATCCAACATCCAATTTTGTAAGTATCATTATTAAATGCATCTTTGAGAATCAAATGATTTTATAAGTATTTTTAATCAATATATATTGATAATTAGTTACAAATCCATGTTTTATGATAGTAGAATTTTAAATAGTCATGTTTTTATTTTATGCAATGTATTTGTTTGTTTGTTTGTGTTTGTATGTCTATAAATTTTTTAACACAAAAAAAAAAAAAAAATTAGACTAACTTTACACAAATAACTTCTATGATGATTTTAAGCATGCATAGTATCCAATTCAAGAATTACACTTAAAATGAATTGAATGCTTGCATAAATTATCTATGTTAAATTTAATAAGAGTTCTCTTATTTTAGTAAATGACGCTGACATCATGAATGACACTGTATTATTTTTTGTAACCACCACTATTCAATGTGTGTATTTTAAAATCACAATAATTTTTAATTAATATATTCTTATAATTAATTACAATTTTATGTTTTATGATAGAATTTCAAATGTTTGTGATTATAGTTTATTTTGTGTATATGTTTATGTTTGTGCCTATATAATGGTTTTACCCATAGATAAAGATCATATATAACAATTACACTTTAAATGAGTTGAATTTTAGCATTAACTTATTTTATGTGCAAATTGATATTAAATTTAAAAACATCCCTTTTATTTCTACAAATGATCATAACGTCTATTAATTAACACATATTTCAATAATAAAAATAACTATAATATCACAAATGATTATGATGATAAAATTTTTGCAACCACAATTACTCAATACATTTAAAAACTATACCACAAAACATTTATCACAATTTGCAAGAAATTTTATACTTTAGAAAAGTGATTTCTATTTTTTATTATTATTTTACCTTTTTGTGTAATGATTTTACACATACATAATATCAAACCAACGAGACCAAAAATTTGAATCTTGTATTTTAACTCACTTATGTTCATTCAATTTGTTTACAAATATTTTAGTCAAAATATATTTCAAAAATACAAATGTGGAGTTGAAATTTTATCCTTTGACTTATATTTTTGTTTAACTTAATAAATTACTTTTCAAAGAAAACGTATAGTCGATTTTAAAAATATACAACTATCTTTCTTAAACATGCTAAAGATGTATTTTTCAAGGTTCTTATGTTGCCTCTAATTACAAAAGTGAATTTTAATAAGCCTTGGTAAATTTTTATTAGGAACTTTTTAATTGAATATGCCCCTACAAGTCAGGGTGGGTCAAATTATGTGTCATAGATGTGGCAGATGACATGTAAATATTTACTTTTGTAATATAAAAGAAAATTTGGTTTTGTGTTCTCATTATTGAAAATTTATTAAAGGATTACATATGAGATTAGACTCCTAATTCACAAAGGCACGACAAAAAAAGGTTCTCCTTTTTGCTAGAGTTGAATCGTTGGTTTTGTAGATGACCAAGAAAACACCTGACCCGAAATAAAAATGTCATGAGTGGAACTCACTTAAAAGGATTTATGGAGATAAAACATGTTGGATAAAATATAAATGGATATTGGGAAGAATGATTATTCTCATACCCCAAAAGTAGCAAGATGCTAAGGGTCAAGGAAATGTAAATTGGAAGAGGAATACTATTTGTTCTCCTGGGAAGTACGAGTTAGAGATTTTGGGGAACTACTTGGAAACATAGTTATTTGTTGGGAGGAATTAAATAGCCTTTAATTTATTTCCAACATGAAAATATTAGATAAGTATATTCTATTCTAGTTGGGTTTTTCAACAAAAAAATAATACACTTGAATGTGTGCAAATATGCAAAAGGATATTATATAATAAATTAAAGAAGCTTCTTTGGATGGATAAATATATAAACACTCAGAGTAACCCTGATTCACTTGTAAAAATATAGTTTGTTGTAAGCTATTATAGAAAAGAACTATTGTAGGTAAGAAAAATAAATTAATACATAGCTTAACTTGTAGAAAAATAAATGTATACCTAGTTTATATTGCTGTTGACCAAAGAACTCGAATCATACCAATTGGCCATGGAAAAAGAAGTCTTGGGTAAATTAATACTAGGGCCTAAAGGAAAGCCTTTGTAAACTACCATAACAAGGGTTCAACACACCTCTTGCCTAATTTGGGTATAATAAGGATTCAACAAAATTTTGATAATAAAAACATAGAGTCACATGTGGTTTAAAATATGTTGGATGTTATAGCCTCGTTGATTCCAAAACATGAAAGTAAAAAATTTTGTCAAATAAAATGGGCAATAAAAAAATTATTTATTTACTATCAAAACTAACAGTTTATATTGCTATAGGCCAAAGGACTTGAATCATACCAATTGGCCATGGAAAAAACAGTCTTGGGTAAATTAATACTAGGGCCTAAAGGAAACCCTTTGCAAACTCCCATAACAAGGGTTCAACACACCTCTTGCCTAATTTGTGTATAATAAGGGTTCAACAAAATTTTGATAATAAAAAAATAGAGTCACATATGGTGTAAAATATGTTGGATGTTATAGCCTCGTTGGTTCCAGAACATGAAAGTAAAAAATTTTGACAAATAAAATGGGCAATAAAAAAATTATTTATTTACTATCAAAACTAACTTAACTGTAATAATAAAAAAAGTATTCATTTACTATCAAAACTAATTTAAGCGTAATAAAAAAAAGTGTTCATTTACTATTAAAACTAATTTAATGGCTAATAATAGCAGTACAAGCTTGAAGTTAGAGGAATCTCAAATGCAAGAATTCTCCTTTCTTGAAAATTATAAGACTTTTGGGTGCATAAATAAAAAAATAGATTTTATTTACTATAAATATACAAAAATAATAGCGAATATTTTTTATATCAAATAATTAATTTATTGATTATTTTAAGTCACTGTTAATTTGTGTTGTGATAGTTTTTCTATATATTAATCAATAAAGAAAACACTATCAAATGTATTATTTTAAATTGTTGTTTGAATTTAATTTTTTTTAGAAGGGTCATATTAAATTTTAAGTTATTTGTTTAGCCTCACAATATGCTTATTCATGACAATATATTAGACAAATTTTTCAATAAATAAGATAAATGGAAAAATAGTTCTACTATTAAAAGCCGGTAAAATATTTATGGATTTTTAACTGTAATATGCTAAGTCAGTCTATATACTCAATTTATTTTTGTCAATTTGACTTCAGTAAGAAGGCATAAATTCAAGGAAACATCATAAAATTTGTTAATACATTCTTTTATGGCAATATTTTATGTGGTGATGGAATGCAAAGCTCTTTCCTGGCAACTACAAACTTTTAGCCTTGATTGATATTTAAAATAGTGAAGTATTTAAATCATGTCTTTCATATTGTTTAAAAAAAAATTGTGAACTATAATTGTTTCAATTGATGGGTTTAAAATTTGTGAAAAACTTTATATTAATTCAAATTAGTAAAAAACCTTAGATACCAACACACTTTGTTGAAAACATAGGGTTCGAAGTAAGATAATTAAGAAATAAGAAAAAAACATATAAATTTAAATAATTTAATAAATGTCTTACAAAATAAAGATAACTTATCAATTAAGTATTTACTAAGGATATAAGATTTTATTTTTGGTTTTTACCTGGTATTCTGTATGTGTCTATGTGTGGTGCCTCCTCATGGAGATGGATTCCATAGATTATATTATACTAATGACCCATATGATAGGATGCAAATTTTGTCTACTTTTGATTGTCATGTTGGTTTCTCATTGAGGGTCTCTTAGGGATGCACATCCTTTCCCTTATCATAGGATGGTGTCTTAAAGGAATTTATATGTATAAATAGTGGGATGGTGACAATGAAGATTCTAGTTGTGTACACAAAGTTTTCACTTGCTTCCTGTGGAATTGCACTGCAAACATTTATCTTTCTTTTTTAGAAAATGTCATCACTATAGTTCTGCAAGTTGGCTAAACTTACTTCAAATGGATGCTTTCTGGAAGTAGTAACTCAACAATCGACCTACTAATATTATTGTAGAACATTTGAATACACTTATTTGCTGGAACTTGGAAAAGAATGAGAAAACAGGTAATTAGATACCATAATTAGTTATCCAAACATGAGGTCGCTTGATATCTGAGATTGATAACTGGAGAGTACTCGGAGATTAGTCCAAACTGCCAATGACAGGCTCATTGTATGAAATACCCCATGTAAAATTGTCGTTAGATAATATCTTAAATAGAAAATGAGAATACCATAAAATGTTCAAGATATTATTTTAAGACTACTTTCAACAATGAAAAAGACACAAATGATATACTACAGTGAAATGTCCATTATGGAGCTTCTTGCTTACGTCTTGGCTCTAATTTCTTCCATATCCTTGCATCAATTCAAGCTAAACAAATAATTTTTAAAATAGCCTTCGAGACAAATGAGAGGTGGTGAGCTTCTTGCTTACGTCTTGGCTCTAGTTTCTTCCATATCCTTGCATCAATTCAAACTAAAGAAATAATTTTTAAAATAGCCTCCGAGACAAATGAGAGGTGGTATACTGGCACTTTAAGATTTTGAATTTAAATTTAAAACTCAAAAAAACTGTCCCATCACATTTAATAATTAAACTACCTTATCAAAGCACCATATCACTTAATCAACCATTTGAAAACTATAGTGGTGATCCTAACAAATATTACTTCAAAATAAGGGGTTGATAGAAAATGGATGAACAAAGCAAGGGAGGAAGAGGATACTGGAAAATTTTCAAGATTATCAATATCATACATGCATACATCCAGATAACATAATTTTAAGGACTCTTAATCCTAGTGGATAATTTTCATCGTTCTCCCACTGGTCATCGTTAAATAATGGATACATTGAAATGATAGATTTTGGAATCAATTCAAGAAAAACTATGACCTCAATAACTCTATCCAATAGGAACTGTAACCCATACTAACTATAACCAATGAGAACTATTACCACAGTTACTCTAGACGACAGGAAATCTGATCAATGAATGAATATGATGATTATAGGTCATTGGTCATAATAGTTATCTAATCAATAAATGTCTTATAACTATGACTAATAAACAATGATTATAGTTATTGTGAGTCAATGTTCCTAGCTAACAAAGGAATTATTCCCTAGAACTATGACTGAAAAAAAGGTCCTAGTTTAATTTCATAGTTAAGGCTCCCACATCATAATTCTTGTGGTCATGATTCTTGTAAAATGAATTAAAAGTTCCTAATTTACAAGGGAATGGTGAACAACAAAGGAATGATTCCTAAGGTCATAGTTCATGAGGATCAAACATCTCGAGGTCATAGTTATTATGTGCCATAGCTCGTAAGGGTTAAAGTTCTCAAGTTCATAGTTCTTGTATGTCATAGTTACTATGGTCATATTTATCATGGGTTTTATTTTCCATTGGTTAGAGATTCCAATGATAAGAAAGCTCATAAAATTTCTTCAATTGGAGTTGATCAAGTTCTTACTTGAAAATGAGAGACAGAGGAATATATAAATAGAGGGAGAGAGAGAGAGAGAGAGAGAGAGAGAGAGAGAGACTAGAAATTGTGTAAATAGAAATAGAGAGATAGACAATGTTTGGAATAAATTATTCATAGTGGTATAAATGAAAATTACATCCATACGATTCTGTTCCATCAAATTCTACAATACTAAGGTTTTCAAATTGCATAAAAGCAGGGTTTTCAAATTGCACAAAATTAAGGTCTTCAAATTTCACTTCAATATACATTGACAAACATTGCCAATCTGTTAAGCAAGGTAAATATGGGTTGTTTACTTTCATTGCCTAATTATGCACTCAGATTTGAAATCACTATATTGGAGTTTCCACACTCCACATTGATATGGTTTTGAAATTCCACAAATCTATGGTTGTCATAATGCATAAAGTTAAGGTTTTCAAATTTCCTAATGATATCTCCTAATAATGCATACACTTTTGAGCCATGCTAAGAAGGTAGCCTAGTTTGGGCCTTACAGAACCTAGACAACTAGGACCACGTGTGCATTGATAAGGACATGCACATGTTCTTGTGGGCATGTTTTCCTCATGATAGCCCCATTTTCACTTCTGGGGTCATCATTCTTGTGCAAGTTCCCTTAGTTTATTCTCACTAGTTTTTTCAATTATGTTAGGTGTTTTCTCATTAGTCTACATAGTTTATTTCTTTTTCCACATATGAAGTCACTACCACACATATTTGATTCCAAAACCACTTTCCACATGCTTATTTAGAATATACAAGTAGAGTGATAAGTTATTCATCATTTCTATTCCCTAATTACAAAAGCCTTCGTCATGTTCTGGATGATTTCTTACACTTGTTTGAGAAACATTCACATATTCAACTTTATGTATTCATTTATTACTCTTTTATGTTCACATCATCATTCTAGATTGATCATGGTTTTGAGGGGTACAATAGGTTGTCATCATTCATTTATTAAAACCCCAATATCTTTATACTTATTTTTCTATCTTCTCATAGGTTTTGTATTCTTTGAGGGGTAAGTTTCTTTCAATTTTTGACTTCATTCATATGTAATTTAGGGAATTGTGATACTATTTCTCATCTATAATTTCTCTTGATTCATAATGAATTATTATATTGTTCATTATCTATCTTAATGCTTTGAGAGTCGAAGAATTACATGAATGAGCTTGTAGGGTCTTTTTAATCAATGGGTCTGAGTTTGGAAAATTTGGGGATGAAATCTTCTAGAGATATTTTGAGGCATTAAACAATATTTTTTGGGTAAAAAAATTATCGCTTGTGCGAGACCATCCAGTAGTAGAAGTTTGTATGCAAAATTTATGCCTCTTACAAGTTGACCTACCATATTGACTACCATGGTACAAGTCGATGTCACATTAATGCTTGTTACTCATGCATATTGTGCTAGCCATGTATGGAATTTCAAAAAAACTTTAGAATGTCCAAAATTGTAACTTTAATTCAGGTTGAGGGAGTCAATCCTTTCACATAGGTAGATATTATTTTACGTTACATTCTAGACCACTCGGAGGAGTAGGGGTTCCATTTCATGCTATTATATTTTCTACCATAATTGAGCAAAGGAATTAGGAGTGGGATGTTCGAGAGAAAATAAAGGGGATTAAGATTTTGTAGAAAATTTACAAGGAATAGGTCTTAGGAAACTCTATAGAGAGTATATCTTTCTTTGTATCTACACATATTTCCATGCTAGAGAGTAGAGATCAAAGAAACCTCACCTTCTAGCTAGGTTTCTCCCATAACGGCTTCCCAAGGAAAAAAATGTGCCTAATTTGGTTAGTGTATGTATGTATTTTCAGTTTATATTTCATGCATATCAACTAATTTATATTTATGCATTGAAACAAACAATAAATAATACGAGATCTAAAACAAATTAAAATTCACATTAAAAAGTTCAATATTTTATCAAATATATTATGATGAATTCTTCCAATGGAATAACCATGAAAGTTTACTGATCATCTTCACATCTTGCATGAACCACTAGTAACTTCTTTACTACCATATGTTACCATGGCCAATTTAACATATTATGTGATTTTATGTTAGTTTATATTTGACATTCTCTTCTTAATGTCCATGGTTAGGCTTTTATTTCCATTATTCCCATCTTCAAAATGCAACATCCGCAAAGAAAGACAATCCAATAACCATTAATTAGAAGGCTAAACAATTATCTTGAATTCATTTTGTATTTGAACCCATCATTCATATCAACTGGAATTGCATTTTCAAAATATGCCATGATCACTAGGTTGTTACATTCATTAATAGTATAAAAATATTTTATTACGAGTATAAAAGACAATCAGTACATAAAATAATTATTAAATTTTTTTCCAACACATTACAACTATTTATTGGTGGCATCTATATTCGGTTGCCCTTGTAACACTAAATAAGGTTCCAAATTCCTTTATCCTCCCTGAATTGACTATATAAACCTCATTATACCTAAAATGTAATAATAAACCTTTATATTCAGGTAAAGTTACTCATATTCATGAAGTCATATAACTTCAATTTACTTTTATTTTTTGAATGGTTATGCACATTTATTAATTACCAAATTATCCTCTTTATAACTTAGTCCACAATAGTAAAATTATTATTTATACAAAAGTATAAATCACAGTAAAAATAAAAGTAAAAGTATTTCCCAAAAATTTCATATGAAAATATTAACTTCTTATATATTAATTTCTTACATATTTTACATTTCTGAACTTGTTATAGAATATTTGAATTCATCAAACTTGTGGAATGTGCAATTCCGTAACTTTAAAATATTTTTTTTAAACCATTGCACTAAATCATATCCTTAACAAATATCACATAAAGACATTACAAATTAAATAAAAATAGAAATAAAATAAATCTCATACAAAAATACATTAGTTATAAGTAATTTTGTTTCCACTTTTAATTTTGTTTCAACATTTTATTTAATCACTAGATATGCAGGAGTTAGATGTTAGACATATTAAATTTTCTTATATAGTAAGTGTTTTTTTATTAATAAAATTATGAATATTTTTTTAGATAAACCATATTAAATCCATGTTAATCCTGGTCTATAAAGCATCGAGGGGGATCAAATCTCTGGAGGTGCAAACCTTTTTTTTTACTGCAAAACTTGAGTAAGGGTTCTCACCTCGAGATATTTGATCCATATTGGCCCTTTATAGATCCAAGGTTAAGATGGATCGAGGCTAATTATATAATATCTAAATTTCTATCTATCTGTCTCTTTCTTATTCTCTCTCTCTATCTCACCCCAAAAATATAAACACTATCTCTCCATATCTATCTATCTCTCTCTCACTCCCTCTTCCCCTTCTCCACCCCATCTTTCCTCCCTCTCTTCCCCCCCAACTCTCCTCTCTCCCTGACTCTCTCTTCATTTCTCCCTTGTCACTCCCTCGCTCTCTCCACATTTCTCCCTCTATTCCTTTCTTCTTTCCTCCCTCTCTCTCCCTCTCTCCCTCTCAATCTTTGTATTGAGTCCTACCTCTCTCCCTTTCTCTGACACCCCCGCTCCCCCTTCCCCTCCCATCACCCTCTCCCTCTCTCTTGCCTCTAAATTTGTCACTATCTCCCTCCCTCTCTCCTTCTCTCTCTCTCCCCCCATCTATGTGTCTCCCTATCTCCCTCTTCTCATTCACTCCCTATATCTCTCCTCTCCTATTCTTTCTCTTCTCTCCTCTCCTGTCTCCCTCACTCTCTCTCAACCTCTATTTGTCTATGTCTTTGTTCCTTCCTCCCACTCTCTCCCCCTCCAACTCCATAAGTATGTCTCTCCCTCTTTCCTTATCTCTCCCCTCATCTCTCTCTTTCTTCCTCTCTCTCGCCTCATTAATAATTGTTGATAATTAAATAAAAAATTTGGAATACATATTCCAAAATAGCTATGCATATTGGCATAACTATTAATAATGACATTAAAATTATGGAAGCCCTATTCCAGAATAAACACATCTATTGAATAACTAATAATAATAATTATTTAAAATAAGGTTATAATTGAGTTAGTTCTTATACTTTTTTAAATTTTAGCAACTGGAGATATATGATGTAGTAATTATTTTGATGCTTATTATGGATATAAACTTATAAGGATTTAAGTTAAAATAAAGTTATAGGTTAGTTAGTTAGATGCTTATTATGAATTGATGCTTACTTGACCAATTGTTTCATTTATATCGTCTCGCTCATAAATAGTGAAAAGAAGTATTGTATAAGCTAAATATTATACATTTAAAATAATATGGAAAAATATTCTTAACCACACAGATTTACTCTCACTTTGCCATGGGTATTCCTACTCTATAGATAGGTCTTTTTACAATACCATGGGCCAATATCATGGCTTATCAATTCTCCATACCCAAAAAACCATCATTCACTTCATATATCACTTAGTCATATTCCATTTAAAAAAATAATAATCAATTTAGTTAAAATGGAAAAATGACACAACTACTTTCAAGATAAATCTCAATCTTTAATTTGTGTATACTACTATAAATATTCTAAAATATTTAGCACATGTTAAATATTCTACTATCCACTTAATAATTATTGATAACTAAATTAAAATGCAAGAAACTCCATTCCAAAATAAGCACACATATCCATAATTTATTCAATTTTTTAACTATAAACGAGTATTTTAATAATAATACTATAAATTAAAATAATAATAAATTTTCAAAATGAATAAATACCATAATAATAAATTTTAAGCATCAATATATTTATAGAATGCAAAATCATATTTAATATAAATAATAGTTACATAAAAAATTCCCATATAATAATAATAGTTAATATTTATTTATATTGAATCAACATTAAAATTTTAATTTTATAAAACCAAAATTATTATAAGTATAAATTTTAAAATTGCAAATACACAGGAACAATAAAACTAATTTAAATTAAAAATTATTTTTTAAACTAATTAATATAATTATTAATATTAAAATTTAATTAATATATATATATTATATATATATATATATATATATATATATAATATTTTCTTTCATGATTTTAGAATAAAAATGTACTAAACGTTTAACATAATATTTATATAACATTATAAATAAAACAAAATTCTCAACCTTCTTAACAAAAATGCAAATTAAAATTTTAAATATATTAAAAATTATATAACTTTTAAAATTTAAATAATATTTCAAAAATAATTTTCATTTAAATTAAAATATAATATTAAATGTTCAAAGAATTTTTAAAATTAATAAAAAAATAAGTTAAAAAAAAATTATTTTATAATATAATAAATATACAAAATATGAAATATTTATGTATGATGCATTGAAGAAAGCATATTTTATTAGTTTATGGAATATTGTTATACATATTAATGGTGATATGTAATATACTTTTGAGGTGTAGTTTCATTGGTTAGTATGTGATGTAGTATTGGCTAGTTTAGGTTCAAACCTCATGGGAAGAATGAGGACGAAAGCTATTTTGGGTGAATTAAACTTCTTAAGATACATCTCTTTATGGGTGACAATTAACATTTTTCCATAAAAAATAAAAAACTATATTTAT
>APFE031005989.1:0-15151 GCA_000404065.3 Pinus taeda | reverse complement strand
ATCTGGGTTAGAATCTAAGGACTCCTCACAATCCTCTCTAGCATCAATAACAATACTAGGCTTAATAGAGTTAGAAGCACGAGTTGGTCGCGCTGCACGACTACTGCTTCCCTCACCAATACCATGTGTTATGCTTGGTCTTGGTGTTTCACTTCCTCCAACTACTTGTTCAATTACTAGATCTGCATTGGGATCAACACCCCCCAACTCCATGGCATCAATATCAAAATTAACATCAAGCTCAGTTGGATGAGACTCCACCCATTCTGAAGATGGATCGATATCACCCAACACAATGGGATCTGTCTCAGGTTTTTTGTTCAACAACTGGTTGCGACTTAGTCAAAGGTTGTACTGCACAAAGACAAGATCATTCAATCGTTTTTGTTCCAAACAATTTTTCTTTTTCGTGTGAATCCGTTCAAAAATAGACCAATTGCACTCACACACAGAAGCACTACAAGTTTGGCTGAGAACTCTAACTGCAAACTTCTGTAGTTGAGGGCATTGACTTCCAAACAACTCCCACCAATGTGCTACAAAGACAAAGACTAGAGTTAGTTCATTTTTCAACAATTTAGATGGTAAGTTTGAACTTTGAACAATTTACAAAATGCAAATTACAACTTCAAGTTTAAACAATTAAACTTTACACCTCTTGCAATCTTTGCCATATTTTTTCCAAATGTCCTTGTGGCCCTAGAGAAAGTAGTGAGTTGTTGATGTATTTCCAATTGTTGCGACTCATTAGGTACCATGCGCTTGAAGCACTCATAAAACCCATCTCTTAGCTCCCCAATATGATCTTCTCCTAGCTTAGCTTTATAATAATACTTTGGGTTCAAAAAATACCCAGCTACATGTATAGGACGATGGAGTTGATTGTTTCATCTGTTATCAATGATCTCCCAAATAGGCCCATATTTACCTACTCTGTCTTTGTAGGCTGCCTATATCTACTCCTTTGCTTGATCCATAGCCTCATAGATATAGCCCATGGCCAATTTTTCCCCATCCACCAACCGTAGCACCTTAACAAAGGTCTCACCAATTTTCACAACCTTTGTTTTTTTCCAAAATGTGTTGTCAAAACTTTCATTTTGGTGTCTTTTCCATCTGCTTCGCAAGCCACTGAGATGAATTCCATTCATCTCTGAAAAACATTTTCTGCAAGTTTTGCTGTTGGGAAGTGAGAGATTACAAAGTGAGGAAGTGAGTTGCAAATCTTGTGATGGCGGGCCTAACAAGCTCCTTGCCACTAGTGTTTTTCCTCACTAGGCTCAATAGCCATGAATTGTTGTAGATGTCTTTTGTGATACTCTTGGCATGCTCTACATTGTTTTTCACCCACTCTGTTGAAGAATCTAGGGCAAATGTAGTTAATGTGATTCTTCTTAGCATGAAAACTATTTGTGAGGTGTTTTTCCATTTTTTCTTCTTATTCCAATCTTCACTAATTATTATTACCGTGTGCCTTCATTAGTTAATCAAATAGCTAACAAAAAAAAGAGACAAGAACACAAGATGTTGGCATCCTGCCAGGGCCAAAACCTCTCCCTCTTGGATTCATGAAATTCTTCTTATAGAGATTCCAATTGACGAATACGAAGATCCTTGACAAAATTGACTCAATATTACCTCCAAGATGCTTATCACTATCCCCTACACTGTTCGACCTTCAATCCACAGTGTATAGACTTTATGACTGTACTCCTTTAGTTTTCAGACTCCTTATACCTTCACTGTCATGTAATAGTCCTCGGCTCCTCTTCCTCGGCTACTATAGTTCTTTGCTTAGGAATAAGTTACTTTAGTCATGCCACCATGCCACTGCCGTGAGATAGTCCTTCATGTTTTTCGTTGTTCTGATGATGATAGAACGAGATACCATTGAAAGGAGGTATGTGTATATACAACCTTCCGAGAGCTATATCCAAACTTCATCAAGAGTTGTCACTATGTATATATATAGTCTTTTGAGAGCTATATTCAAACTTCATCGAGAGTTGTCATTGTGTATATATATAGTCTTCCGAGAGCTATATTCAAACTTCATTGAGAGCTATCACTGTAGATATATAGTGTTCTAAGAGTCATATTCAAACTTCACTGCGAGTTGTCACGATGTATATGTAAGAGGCAGACTTCACCGTGATATGTATCACCCTTGATCATTGTGTATTGCGTTACTTCTTCTTCGTTGACTGTTCTAAGATGATCCGAAGACTTGTGGGTGTAATGCAACGTCACTCCTTATATATAGATCAACGTTGCTATATAAGGTCGATATGAGTGCCTTAAGCTAGACCGACGTATCATTCAAGGAGATCACTGTCATCTATTTAACCGGCTTTCATGAGATAGTGACATTTGTTCTTGGAGTGTAGATCTTTGACATCACGACTTCTATAATACTTATGTTGAGACAAAATCCTAAAGACATCAAGAAGTTGTTTTTGACTTATGGTAAACACATCTTGCTCATGAAACCCATGATGCAAAGAATATTAATAATTTGTTTCTTCTTTTACATAATATTATAATTACAAGTCATAATAAAAACTGAACCTAGTTACATTTTCTTCAACACTCCCTAGTTCTCTTAACTAGGGAGGTATTCATGATAGTACTTTGTCATTCTCAATCTGAAGAATTTCTCATAAGAAGAATCAGATTGTTAACCCATCTGTTATAGCATCGTAGTAACCAACATTGTTTTCACAACAACGCCCTGACTGACAGCTCTATCTCTCATTAGATCAGAGCACAATGTTGGCGAGACCAATGACTATAGACACTTTCATCATTGTTTTTCAAGGTACATACCCACCCGAGTGTTCACTAAGTATGACTTTCTAGGATTATTCTTATTTTGGGTTCCCAACCCTCAAAGAATATCGGTCCTCTTGCTTCCTCTTGTCTTGGATGCCCTACACATCCTCAGAGAGCATCAGATACCAGATGATTACCCAATCCTCCATTCTTTCTTCCAAAGTGAAGACAAGAATGTTGTGTCTATCTCTCCCTCTCAATTAGGGAGGATATCATGTCTTTACAGTTTTCTTCATGGCCTTCACCTAGACTTACGGTTGTTAGTCCTGGTTTAGTGCATGACACATGAAATAGAAAAACACGACTGTCACCCATTTTTAATAAGGAGTGATCCAATCCAAGCTCCCTCTTGATCAAGGATTTGTTAGAGCTCCCTCTTAACAAGGGACTCTCATTTTCATTAGCAACTTCTTTCCTTGATGTCATAAAATTCAGTTGAACTTCTTCCTTGTAAGGCATAATGTTAATTTTGGGATAACAATTGCATGTTCTATGCTTAGAACAATTTTACTTCAATTTTCTTTATTAGCCCAATATCATATCCAGTATAGCAATCACATCAACATGATAGTAAAATGCAGATAGAACATAAACAATAACAGTGGAAGACAAGCCAACACAAGAGGACACAAGATATGGCACCAGCGAAGGACAAACCCCAATGTGGGTAAACCCTTGATCAATTTTTCTTATAATTCGTCAAATGTTCAACAGATAGAGTACAATTTACAATATTCACTTGCCCAAACTGATCAGTCGGAACAACAGAAACATAAAGCCCTAACCAGATAGTCAACGCTGGTTAATAGGGTTGAAATTGGCCTCCAAAACAACTCGGTTAACATTGGTCAACTCACCCTTCAACAACAAGATAATGCAACCCAAAACAATTCGAAAATAACCAGTCAAATTTGGTCAACAAAAGTCAACGCAAAAACCTGAATTAGGGCAGTAAATTCTGGTCAACACAGGGGAAAACTACCTCAACTTTTGTGCCTAGAACAACGGTCTACCCAAATAGAAGTCTCCTTCACAAAACTGAAGTCAAACAAGGTCAACGCTAGTCAAAGTCAATCGTCTAAAATTTCGGTCAAATTTGGTCGATGTAACAGCGAGAAAAGGCAGTGTTCCTTTCACACGTGTGGAGAGAGAGAGGCCCAAAAATCCATACCCAATCAAGATGAGAGAGAGAAAGATGAATGAGATGAGATGCCAAAAAGAGGATGAGGCACTTTGTATTTATATGCAACGTTGAAGGCCGGAGGAGGCTAATTTGATCGCTGGCCGACCTTGACAATTTGTCCATAATCAAAATAAATTCATATCTTCATTTGTAGATGTCAGAATGGGATGATCTTTAGATCAATCCTACATCTCTTAGAAAGAGGAATCCAAGAAAAATATTAGCTGCCTCATAAGAGCTGTCCAAAATGATGTTCGGCCCTAGTTGCCAAATTTAACACTCTCTCTCAACTAGGAAGAATGTCACCTCCCAAACTATCTGACAATTTGTACCATCCCTGTCACTGCACAACTCTGTTGAACCATGAAGAAAGAAGAAATGATTGAGAATGTATCATACCATTCTCCATTGATCTGAAGTCAGTCTCCAACAACAGAGAGTGTCATACCACTCTTAACTTCCATCCGATGCTGATTATGTTACTGCAAACTGCTTCAAATCCTTCTGTGCCCAAACAAGATATCTGCTCAGCAAAAATTTGAGCCGCTGCTTCTCCCTCTACCTGCCGGAATCACTCAACTGGCAAGCCAAAGTTTTCTGTCAACTTGCACTAAAAAATTGAGCTTCCCTAAGCAATTTGATCTATGCGCTTAGGCTCTGTGCAACCCCAAGAAAAATCATCTTGTTCCTCCCTCTGAACAATGAATTCTTCTATCTCCGCTTCTGAACTTCCCCGTCTGATCAATCACGCTCTCATACCATGTGAAAATTTCAAGTTTGAAATCCTATTGCAGCAACTAGAATTAATTCTTCTAATTGTTAATTAATTTAACAATTTATTTGCTATGGCAAATATCGAATAAATCACACCGCAACCTTCACAAATAAAACTGTGGAAAATAAAAACGCTAGAAACTGAGAAATTTGCTAGCACACATAAAAATTGACATACTTATTTTTGGACAATTGTCTTTGGAAAAACCCAATTTGGGAAAACTGGTGCAACAACTGAGGGTTTTTATTATCATCCAACAATGAATTTTTGAGTACAATCTATGGATGCCCAACTGGCTATCCAAACAACAAGAAAATATGGCCAAAATTATCTAAGGGAATTTCCCTTCCTCCACAAGTAACCTCGACACAACTTCACTTCAAAAACTCGTCCTCTTGGACCCCTCACGTTGGCTTCTCCGCAGTGCTTGCATAGACCCTTAGACGTCTAGTCCAAAATTGCCTCTAATCAAGTCGTTCTGCTTGTTTCTGCTGAGGAAAATGATTCTCCGACCTTCCAGGTCTCTGGAAGCTGAATCGATTTTTCCCACAGCTAAATCAAATTGCCCTCTAAAGCTGACCGTGCAGTCCTCTGCGCTGCCTCACTAGGAATAACTTGGCCTCTTGCTGCTGCCTCTCCCGATATGGAAAACTTCCTCTAGATCACTGTCCCTGCCCCTCTTTGTCTCTTCTTCCCTTCTGAAGCTTGAACTTTCTGGCTACTGCCTTGGAAAATCGAACTCTCCAAGGAAATCGATCTGTGTGTGTTCTCCATCTACACATCAATTTTTTCTTATAATCTTTTGTTGGACCTCCAATGACTAAGATTAAATCTTAATCGATGACTAAGATTATTTCCCTGTCGATCTGTGTGAGTTTCTAGATGCTTCACACCTTATCAATTAATTCTGATTAATTAACCCCTTTTCCTAAGTTTAGACTTATAATTAAAAATAGGCTAATAATCTAATTGAGAGACTTCTAGGTGGAATTTCCATAAACGATTTCTGGGTTATGGAGAACTCCTGTGTTTTAGCCTCTCCACAAAGTTTTGAGACTAGAACACCTTCGATGTTACAAAAACTAACAGTAAGCTGTAATCTTAGCCTTGTTAGCTATGTTGCAGGAAATGTGGGGGGGAGGCCTGTTTCCGGCTGGAAACTGGGACGAAACGCGGAAATGCGTTTGGTACGGCCGTGAAAAGCGTTTCTGGCCGTACCACCACGTTTCCCGAAATGGAAACGTGGCCAGTACAAGTTGCAGTATTGAAGTTGACAGGTCGAAGTTGCATGTTGTAGTTGGTTGCTACAAAATCAAGAAGGATTAAGAAGAAAGGAAGACTTGGTTCTAGGAGAAGGATTTGGTCTAGGGTTTGGGTTTTTGTATCTCATTTGAAGCAGATTCTAAGAAGAGAAGGGTTTTCTAGGTTTTCCTCTTAGAGGGGTTTTACCTTGGCTGACAGCCTAATATCTGTGCCCTCTATTGTTGCTATTTCTATTCTTGATATTTGTTTGATGAACAAATCTAACTAAAAAACATAAGAAGACTAATAAGTTCACAAGCAAATATTAAAGTAAAGGAAAATAAGAATCAATCGTTGCCACTTTGCATTTTCCAACATAAAAGAGGTGGTCTGCCTTTGGGAATTGGAGGAGAAGTGCTACTTGTTGGTGTAGCATAAATTGTGTCAAGATCTAACTTGGCAACTCCATGGGACTTGTTATTAGGGTTGCACTACCTCCAAAGGTCTAACAAATTTGGGGGTTGAAATGGTGTTGCTTTTTGTTCGTTGCCTCTTGGTGCCCCTTTCCATTAGGAGCATTTGGAAAATAGATGTGATGCTCTCAATTGTTTTTGGCTAGGGGGGAAGGTTGAAGGATGTAAGATCTAAGCACGAGGACCTTATTTATATATAAGGCCAGGGGCCTCTAATTTGGATATTGGATTAAAGTAGAGGAGAGAAAATTATGACTCTCTAAACTAGAAATGGAACTGATCACATATGTCACAATATTTAGGGCATTTGAATATATAATGCTCCTTTGTTTCCTGCCTATGGCGAAGTTGACATAATTTGTCTTCCCACAAAATCTAATGCTTAACTTCCACTCGATTTTGAAGAAAGCTCACTTTGAACTAGCTTAAGGGGATCTTGTGTGAATGGATCTAGTGTTAAAGCATGTAACGGGTTTGAACTCTAAGGCCAATCCCTAAATCCACGAAGTTCTCTTCGTAAAAGTCCATCTTGGGTAGAAACCTACTAGGAAGGGTGATATACATGACTTGGGTATGTAAATATCCTCCTTGATAATCACGCTCATCTCTTGCTTGTTAGGTAAGAGGTGGCCACTGACATCTAAAGAGTACTTGGTTGAGGAGAGGCAATCCACCTTTATGGTGAATATAGGAACATCACTCTATCCTTAGGGGTTTGAGGGTGGTGTATGCCCAGATTGGGCAATGGTCTTCAAAAAGAGGTAGGCAAGATAGAGATACTAGTGCCTAACAACATACCAATCAACAAATCTCTGTAGATGATACAATAACTCTAATAGTTTGAAAATAGTTTTGATTAAGGTGTTGAAATGTGTAACTAGGTTCCGTCTTCATATTGTCTAATGTAATCATGATTTTATTATTATTATGATGTAAAGATATATTTTTATTATTATATTTTTGTAGCATGGGTTTAACGCTCGAGATTAGTTTATTTATAGGTCAAGCACCCATTGAGTGCTTCTAGGTTTTGTCATTAAGTCAAGAAGTCAAAGATGTTATTGTCATATGTAAAGACCCTATTAGGGCATCTTGTGTCACGTAAAAGAAATTTATTTGAATCATAAAAGTGTCATAAATACCCTCCAAGACAAGTCAACCTTCAAGAAGAGAAGTCGACCTATAAAACATTGAAGTCGGCTTACAAGAGATGACAAGTCAGCCTATTTAGAGCTTCCAAGTAGCCTATATATAAGAGGTACTCGACCTCATTTGTGGAACTTCCAAGCAGCTTGTAGAGGGACAAGAAAGACTAATAAAAGCAAGCATAGAAGAGGAGAGATAAAAGAAGGAAGACCAAAGCAATTAAATTCTGTTTTGGGCCACCTCCATCTCACACATGCTTGTGAATTAGGGCATATTTTGCAGCGACACCACTGAAATTGCAGTCACCACACAAGACCGCAATTTGGAGTTAGAAGAATCAAGATTGCTGGCCAAATTATCAAGAAAGAAGCTGCTTCCCAAGCGAAGGAAGAAAGAGTCATTTTACACCATCTTTTCTCACACGTGCCAATATAGGGTTTTTGCAGTACTAGCCGAAAATTGCAGTCCTGAAGCAGCAAGTCAAAATTCCAAAGAAGGCCCAAACTTGAAGTATTGGTGCAAATTTGATTAGCATTTACTTTGTGAAAAAAATGAGCTCATCAAAGAATGTAATGTTCCCAATTTTTGTGACTGCAAAATTCACTAAGGAGTTTTGCCAATTTTTGGTGATATTAATAAAAAGGAGAAAATATTATTTTGTGGGAGAAAAGTGGAAATTATTATTTTAATGAAGAATGGCAACAAAGTAATATTTTATTAGTGGAAGGTGGGGACCATCGAGGGAGAGGGCTAGCAATTATAAATAGATCTTGGAGGCCTCCATTTGGTATCTTTTGATTATTTGACAATTTAACACTAGTTCTCTTGAGCTGCTTAGCCAAGACAACCCATGTTGTTCAACACAAGGAATTTTCGAGCGGGAATTCCACCTTCATTTCGGAGAACTTCGAGTGTCTACCTAGTGAAGCAATTTGGGGAGCTCAATTCAGAGCTTCCATTGGACATCATTGCGGGAGTTTACTCAATAATGCACATTTCTTAAGCATAGAGGTATTTTTGTGGAGCACATTGTGGGAGCACGCGTGGGTTAGAGACTTTGGGCTTTTGCATGGAATTTTCTTATTGTTAGATTGAAGTTTGGACAACGATTCGCCAGGTTGGATTGGAGGTTATTACCTGGGTCAATTTTTCTATCTTTTGGTAGGGCGCAAAAGCTATTTAACCAAGTGTTGCACAAGGGTTTAAAGAAGTGGAGTTGGGAGAGGTAAAGGCTGAAGATAGGAGGTATTTCTCAGTGGAGAATTTAGCTGGAGGTTGGAGAAATTTCCCGTGGTTGATTTGGGCATAATTCAGTAGTAAAAACTGTGGGGCGTTTTTTGGCCAAATTGGGCAATTCACACTTGTTGGGGGTCACTAGGGTCAATGGATTAAGCCTAAACCCATTATGGTTTGTTGTGGGTTTATTCAGAGGAGTCTTTGACTAATTTACAAATTTTTTCGTGCAATATTCGGGCCCAAAATCCTCATTCTTATAGCGGGGCATCTTGCTGATTACCTCGTAAATTTGCATCACTTTGTGGGTTCAACTTTGGCTTGGAGTTGGGCCAAACCCTTTCTGGGTATTTTTGGGTATGAGGAGTGGAGCCGTGGATGCAATTTCGTGCTCTGGATTGGGAGATCGAAGTCTTCCAAGTTTATCTACTGTCGGAAGCTGCTAGTTGTCGTAAGCTGCTGCCTAGTCGAAGTTTCTAGAAAGAGGTCGAAATTTTGGGACGCTGACTTGGTGTGGAGGAAAGGTCTTGTCTTGGTCTAGGGTGAAGAGTCTCAAAGAATACTATTGAAATGAAGAATTATCTTGATTGGGTTTACCCCTGGCATGTGCCTACATCTGGTGTCTATTGTTTTATGTGTTGTTGCTTTTGGTAATTGCTTGATGAACTAAAGAAAGAAGATATAAAGTATCGTAATAATAAGAAACATCACAAGTAATTATCAAGAACAAGAAAATCTTTCTGCCTTTCTGATTTTCTTTCTTGTGGGTTTTCCTCTTAGTTGGAGAGGTTTTGGCCCTGGATGATCGCTTATAGCTTGTGTCCTCTTGTCTTGTTGTGCTTTATGGTTTGGTCGTTGTTTGAGGAAAAGAACACTAAACATAATCAAGTGAAAGAAGAATCTAATTAATTAAAATACATCACAAGCAGTTATCAAAGTAAGAGAAATCACCTAATCTAGTTGCCCCAAGATTTCTCAACAATTGGGAAGGGCTAGGCTTAGTATCATCCTCCCTGACGTCCCTTTGCAATGTAATTTTCTGTACTGAATAATCAATTGAACAATCTATTTAATAAGTTGCCCATAAATCATTAAATTGTTGCTTCTATGCTATGATTAGATGTATTTTTGTTCAATGTAGAGATTCATCTACATGTTTCTACTCTTAGATAATTAGACATCTAGGAAGGATATTTAATTGTTTAATTTCTCCTCCATTCCTCTATCAAAACCTTTCAAGCTATGTTTTTTGTCATAGTTGAACGGTGGCACTTTGATCAGGCCTCTGCAAGAGAAGACCTTATTTGTTAAGCAACGGGATTTGTGACTCATCAACAACCACCTATACAACAAACCTCTAGATTTGGCCATTGTGCTTCATAGTCTGTTGTGCAGTGACAATGAATAACATTAAAGTCTGGTAATACTTGAGGGAGCCCCCTCTGGTTCGAGGGCCAACTTGAATCTAAAGATTGGTTGAGTTGGTTTCTCAATGCAGTTTGGCAGCCAAGGACTGCCTTCGAGAAATAGATACAGCTGGTCCCTTCCACTGCTTCATAGAATTTGGAGTTATTCGAATCAACCTTAGGACTTATTAAATGTATTTCTAATATTATCCTATCTAAAGCTAGGTCTGGAGATTTGCTTCAGAATGCAAAGAATCAAGGAATAAACTTCAAATTTATATCGGTTCTCTCATAGGCTCTAAAAGAATTTTATTTTTGCTTCTGATCTTGATAGAGATCTTTGTCTTCTTTTCTTGGCAAAAACTCCACAAGCGGAAAAACCCAAGAAAATCCTCTTCTTATAGAATCAGATCAAAGTGAGATATCCAAGACACAAGGCCAAGACGAAGACTTCCACAAAGACCCAGGACAACCCTCCTTCACTCCATCTTTAACAAATCATAGTCAACAAAAGTCAACGCTGGTCAAATCTAAAAAATCTGGTCATCTCCTGAAATTTCATGCCTGCAATACCACAAAAACTGCCTCAAAAAGCTTGCACGTGTGAACAGAATCTAGGGCAGAAAACAAGTGTCTCTTTCCTTTGACTTTTTCGCCGAAATTCTGCTTCTTGCACAAAATCGATGTGATGGCTATATGTACAAATGAGGTTGAACTACTTTCTATTTGTATATGTCAAGGAGGTCGATTGGGTGCCTCTTCTAGGCCGACTTGTCCAGGCAGGGTTGACTTGGTCTTGTGGATGACAAATTGACTCTTTGACTCAATATAAAAATATATTTCCTTTTCTAACAAGAAGTCCAAATGGGATTTTGACTCAATTACATTTCTTTGACTCAATAAATTCTCTTTTGACTCAAATGACCCTATAAGCATGAAGACCATGCTTTGACTAATAAAACTAATAATAATAAAAATTTATTTTTTTTCTTTTTGCTTTGATAGAAGTACAATGATAATTATGAAGACTGAACCTATTTACATTTTGAACACGTTGTTGAAATGAGCACTCCCTTGTGACTCCAACTTGATAGATGTGGCTCCAATGCCTTCAACGAGATAGCTATTCTTATCTCCAAGTTCTACCTTGTGATATGCATTTCCTCTCGATAGACTTGAGAGATAGTCACATTCTCCTGTCATGTGCATTGATTCTCCACTATCAATTGCCCATATATCATCATCTTCAACCGAACCTGTAAGAGAAGAGAAGTAATAAAAATCCTCGTGACTTTCATCCTTGACTTTCTTGGGATGTTCCTCATCTTCTGCTGTAGATGCATGATGTTTGCCCTTCCTCTTTTGTCTTTTGATGCTTCGGGACAATTATTTCTATAATGTCCAAACTTGTGACATCCATAACATTGGACTTTAGACAAATCTATTTTTCCTTGATGATTAGGTCTTCTACCTGCATCCTTATTTTGAAAACCAAACTTCTTCTTGCCATTATTCCTTCTAGACTTTGCAACAAAGGCATGAGCTTCTACTTCAGCATGTATTTTAATTTCTCGTTTAGCAATAAGCCTAGATTCTTCTTGTGTGCAAGCGGTCCATAATTCTTCAAAGCTTGGAGTATCCTTTCTAGCATAGATGCCAGCTGCAAATGAATCCCATAAATCTTGTAGGCCATTGATTACTGAAGTAATTAATTCAGATTCAGAAATGACCTCACCAATGCTTTGTAGCTGATCTCTTACGTGTGCAATTTTCATAAAGTAAGAGGCCACAGGTTCATCTTTTGACATTTTTGCATCTCGAAGTTGATTCCTTAAAGACATCGTTTGACTAATATTGTTGATTGAATACAAATTAACAAGAGTATTATAGACTTCATTTGATGTAGCCAATTCTGAAGCAAATGGAATTAAATGGTCCTTGAGAGATTCAAACAGAATTCTTAGAGCCTTTACCTCACACTTTGTTTATCTTTCCTTTCCTTCATCATCACTTGGTTGAGTTACTTTGCCTTGAACGTATTGCAAAACTTCATGTTCTTCTAGAACAAGATCAATCCTCTTTTTCCATGCCTTGAAGTTAGATGCTCTTTCAAGCTTGTTGCCTACCTTGCAAGTGGGAGCCATTCGCTCAGAAATCTTGAAGATAGAGACAAGAGACTTCTTCCTTGAGTGAGAGAGAGATTCAACAAGGTGTGATCTTTAACTTTCTTCCTTCACCAAAGCTTTGATACCGTGTTAAAAATTCTAGTGCAATGTACTTATTTCTGAACACTAATATTTACTTGTGATGATTATATATACAATCCTTTTAACATTTACAGCTTCTTCATCAAGTAACTATACTTCAGAAAATCAACCATACAAGAATAAGAAGGCAAAGATGATAGTGCACAACATCAACACAATAATTACCCTGGGAAAACTCACTTGGGGTAAAAACCCAGCAAATCTTTCCTTAGAGAACCAATTCAACAAGAGTTATCAAAGTTAGTAACATACAACATATTGAGTCTCGTGAATCATGATTCATCAATCTTGAAGTTTCAACTTCAAGCTTTCAAAATTGAAAATTCAATATATAATATTTATCATCATTGATCACCAAAGTTGTACTTGTAAGCTAAGTTTAAACTTTAAACTTTAACCATTACAAGAAATAATATCTAACATGAAATGAAATATTATAAAATGAATTATGAAATGAAATGAAACAACTTTCACAAAGCATCATATTCATAATTCAGAATCATTACCAATGAGTTATAACTGCCAACTTCAAACTTCAAACTTAAATTGTCATAGTCATATATTGTTTACAAAAAATATCATTATGATATGAAAGAGTCAAGACTCAACAGTTATGAAAACTAATAGAAACTAGAAAAGACAAGTAAACTGTAAATCTATTATCTACTACTACTACATGTGGCCCTTGCCATGAGAAGTGTCTAATGTATGAGTAGGTCGTGGTGGTCTTCTAGGAGTCTCCCGCACAGACCGACGACTAGAACTAGAAGGCACATGCCCTCCACATGAGGGTGTAGATGGAGGTGGCGACAACAAAGGAACAAGACTTGGAACTCGAGCACTGCTATTGGATGGTTGAGGTGGCATGGTTGTTTCATCTTCCTCTCTTATAATTTCCTCTTCCAGTTCTTCAAGATGCATAATACCATCCTTCAAATTATCATCCTCTGGGTTGTTGTCCCAAATTTTATATGTTGGATCCTCATAAGCCCGCTCACAGTAATGACTCAATAACCTCAAGTTGTAGTGCACATAAACCAAGCTCTCTGCCCGATTTTCGTTGAGTTTGTTTCTTTTCACATTATGTATGAAGCTGTAGGTGATTCAACACCTCTATGTAGAAAAGTATTTACAACCTGTGAGAGAACTTTTTTTGCCAATTTTGGTAAAAGTCCATGGCCGCCATATGATTCCCACCATGTGAGAGGATCAAATCTGTCTCTATGTTCCATTACATGAAAGGTACCAAACAAACCAGTGCAACTGAAATATTTGCCTATTTCAAGACGCACGTTAGCACATTCCTCCCTGTCAGGTATCAACTTTTCTAATGCTTCCAAATATCCTTTAGATACCTCTTCATCTATATGGGGTTTGGTCCTAACCCCACCCCCTGGTGCAGGACCCAGGTTGGCCCAACCAAGATGTAGAGTAGTATTTTGGCGTAAGGATATACGCCAAGCAATTTAGTGGAACATTAAGTTTATCCCACCGTATACACACACACAATCATGAATTAGTTTGTACAAGTTGGGATCATTTTTATGAACAATATCTTTTATTTGCCCCAACATGGTATCCATCTGCTCATACACCTCGCCAATCACTGGTTTATCTGTATCTGCAAACCGAATCATGTGATAAATGGGCTTGGTGAAATCCAATACTTGCCTCATACGTGCCCAAAACATACCATCAAGAGCGGCATCCTCCACCAGTTCAAAACCTTGCCTGTCAACTGCATTTGTAGCCCTTTCCTTTAATACATGCCAGTGTGGACTTGATACCATGCTAGCAATGAATCTCTTACCTTCAAAAGGCGCCTGAAGGTGAGGTAATAACTACCAAATCTAGTCCTTGCAATCTTCAACAACTCCAATCTTGAGTGACTGCAGAAAAGGCCATGGGTCTTGCTATGATTTGTAATAAATTTTATCATTTGTTTGCCTTTCTTGTACAAATCACCAATCCATTTGTAATGTTCGTTTTTGTTCTTAATAGTATCATGCATCAAAAGGTTCATTGTGGGAACCAAACACCCAAACCAAAGTATGTTGGGGTATTTATCCTCCATAGTTGCTCCCGCTGCCTTACAATTAGGAGCATTATCAGTGATGACTTGGATGACATTGTATGGCCCAATATGGTCAATTGTTTCAAGTAATGGTTCTGCAATGTTGATGGCAGCCTTGAACTTGTCTGAGTAATCATATGCTGAAAGAAAGATGGCACCACTAACGGACACAACAAGAACACTTATCAATGGCTTGCCTTTTACATTTGTCCATCCATCAGATACAATGGACACCCCATGGTCAGTCCAAGAACGTGTCATTCTATTCAAAGAATGTGACATTTTTGCTTTTTCATGCTCAAGTCCAACGGTTCTTGCCTTGTCGTACCCAGGGTTCTTGAATCCTTTAGGGGCATCATTTATGGTAGAAACCATTTCGTGCTAATAAGGTGAGCAAAGAACATTGAATGGTATCCCACATGCATAGAGAAACCTGTAAACTTTTGAATCCACATTATTCCTACACCCTTCATCAAGGAAATCTGATATGGTTCTACGCCTTAAACCTGGTGACCCTGTG